>PVLC010012755.1:0-43460 GCA_004027655.1 Graphiurus murinus
GTGGGTATATATCCAGTAGTGATATTGCTGGGTCATATGGTAGGTTCACTCCCAATCGTCTGAGGATCCTCCATACTGTCTTTTGTTTGTTTATTTGTTCGTTTGTTTTGAAACGGGCTTTCCTTAGGTTGCTGAGAGTCTCACTACATTACTGAGGCTGTCCTCAAACCTGCAATCTTCCTGTCTTGGCCTCCTGAGTACTGGGATTATAGGTGTGTCCCACCATACCCTGCTTCAAATATTATTATTATTATTATTATTTTTTTTTTTTTTTTTTTTTTTTTGCGGTACTGAGCTATACCCCCAGCCCTATTTTTTATTCTTTATTTTGAAACCGGGTCTCGCTAAGTTGTGGAGTGCCTCACTAGGTAGCTGAGGCTGTCCGCGAACCCGGATCCTCTGGTCACAGCCTCCCAAATGCTGGGAATACAAGCGTGCACCACCACGCCTGTCTCAAATATTATTTTAAAAACACAAATAGATACAATTCTCAATTTAGGGTCTAATAATTCTCTGTTATAAATTATCATTTTCTAAGAGTGATTGTGTGTGTGTTTGTGTGTGTGTCATATACAAGTAATGAAACTGGAAATCATAGAGCGTTAATGTATTCATAAAGATTACACAAACCATTTTTTGATATTTCATATATTGTCCTGCCTTGGCTCTGTTTGAAAGATAACTTGCTGAAGGCCATTCATTTTCAGCTCAATTTATTCAATGACAGTTATCTGTAACAGGCTTGGTTTCATAAATCATAGATTTATTCACAAGTAATTGTAATAGTTTAAAAAATAATGCAGTATTTCCCATTTGATTATCACCAATGAGATTATAGACCATGAACAAAGTAAATATATTTAGATTTCCTTAGGTATCATCTGTCTGTCCAAACTCTAGGAAGCAGACATAACCAAAGACTCTCAGACCTTCTACTTATAGGCCCTTCTCAAATTCCCTAACCAACTGGAAATCAAATGTGTCATTTTCATGAAAATTTTAGTTACAAGACAATACAACACCTCATCCTTATGTTGAATGCCTCCTGTGTAAGCAAGGTATTAAAATTTTTATACCAATTATGTTTAATTTACAAAAAAAAAAAAAGCTACAGGGAAGAAATTGCAGTCTCTGTAAATTTCAGATGAAGAAATTTAGTATCTCATAGAGATTAACAACATTATCAATGGATGAACAGTTAATGCAGAAATAAGTTTTAAATTTAGTGCTCTCAAATTCAGAACACATGTACAGTGTGCTTCTGTGTCCCTGCGTTCCACATCCCTGGATTTAACTAACAGCAGATTGAAAATATTTGGAAACCACAAATTACTTCTGGTCTGAACATGGAGAGAGTATTTTATTGTCATTATTTCCCACACAGGAAAATATAATGATTTGCATACCATTGACATTATACAAGGTATTGCAAGTAATCCAGAGATGTTTTCAAGTATATGGAAGGACTGTATGGTTTATGAAAATACTGCAGCATTTTGTATAAGAGACTTAGGCTTTCATAGATTTTGAAATTTATAGAAAGTCCTACGACTAATTTTTTCTTGGACACTGAGGAATAATAGCATTCTATTTCCTTACTCTATCCTACTACATGTTTTAGTAAGTAAATTAAATTCTATATTTATCGTCATAATGCTACATTTTTAAACCTGGATTCTCTATATTTACTTGTAACTGGCCATCATCTATCTAAGTGGTCTGAGCAGATTAGCATTGCCTGTCTCTATCACTGCCCTTTAACAGTAGAAATAATGAATAATATACAAATAATCTTATGATGCTAGAGGTAATCACTGCCTATAGGAAGCATATTTAATCTCTAAAACCTAAAATATCAATAAATTAAAATAAGTCAGATTTGCCTATAACTATGTTTCCTAAACAACAAAAAATATGACCTCAATTCCTTATCTCCTTTAAGAAAATCTTAAAGCTTACCAGTATCCAAATGTGAAGGTGTTTAAAAATATTTCTTATGTTGAAAAAAAATCTTATTGTTTGACATAAGATTCATTTCATGTAATTTGATTACCATTCAGCTGATTAGACGATTTGATAAACATGAGAAAAATATACAAAACAAAAGCTAGAGGCAACTTTTAATACTGATTCCAAGCTAAGTCATGCTAATGGATAATTTTGCTTTTTGGTAGGAGAACTAGCAGTTTAGTCGAATCTCTATCCAAATAGAAATTTAATAGTGGTTATTTCATGCTCATATGGTCAGATTTTTGTTCCAATTTGTTTGTAATGAGTTAGAGTAACTGATATGCTAATCAATGTTAGTTAATTAAAAGTGGAGTTTCTATTCAGTTACAAAATGCATTAAGCTGCCGAGCATATTGCATGCTGGGTGACCTGATTCACATATTGAACTCCTAAAATGAGGAGGAGTGGTGGAAAATCTTTTTGATGTGCTGCCAGAAATAACACTCGGGTCTTGTTGCAAACTTTATGTCTGGGGGACTTGGAGGCCTGGGTTCTAGTATTTTCCTTTATTTATTACGGAAGCTTCAGTCTTATCTCTTGAATTCTCCTAGACTCAATTTTCCAAGGTACAAAAGTGGAATAAGATCAGATAAAGGCTAGGCATATTTTCTTGTGATCTGGTGTCCCAAATGTTCAGGTAATTAACTCTCCACTAAGCTGTGATTTTGGACCTAATGCTTACTCTCTCTAATCTTCATAATTAGATCTAAGTGAGGGAAAATGTGGTACTTGCATGTGACATTGATGCTCGGTGAAAGGTCAAGACAGTGAGGAAGAACAAAAAAGATGATGGTGACAGTTACAAGACAAAAGAAAGAGGGAGCTCTACAGACAGGGTGCTGAAAAGAGAGAAAAGTGTGTTCAAGAGAAAGAGATAAAGAGAGAGAGAGAGAGAGAGAGAGAGAGAGAGAGAGAGAGAGAGAGAGAGAGAGAGAGGGAGAGAGAGAGAGAGAAAAGAGAGAGAGAAGAGAGAGTTCATAGGTTTTACAGATACAAATTAGTGTATCAACAAACTTTTGAATTTTTTTTTCTTGTATGCAGTACTAGGGACCACACCTAGAGTAATTCTGCCTTCAAGATACACACCCAGTCCTTTATTTATTTGTTTTGTTTTGAAACAGGGTCTTAATAGGTTGCTGAGAGTCTCTCTAGGTTGCTGAGGCTGGTCTTGAACCTGCGATCCTCCGGTCTCAGCCTCCCAACTACTGGGATTACACCTCCAAGTACAGCCTAAGTAAATTTTTAAAAATGAAAAAACACCAGATATAGGCATTACAACATAAACTAATTGAGTGTTTACCAGAACCTTACTGGTTATATTAGCAGTACACACACACACACACACACACACACACACACACACACACACACACACATATATTTAATGATTGACTAAATTTTGGGAAACAAAGCTATCTGTAGAATATAGAGCCTTTAATCCTGGATTAGTGACAGATGCCTATAATCCTAACTACTTGGGAGCCTGAGACAGGAGGATTAAAATTTCAAGGCCATTTTCATTAATTTAAATAGACCCTATCTCAAATCAAAATTTAAAAAAATAAAACAAGAAGGACTGTGGATGTTAGTCAGTGGTAAAGCACCCCTGGGTTTTATCCTGGTACCAGAAAAAGGTAGAATCTTTCAGAACTTTCAGAATATATGTTTATATAATGATAGTCAGGGCTATTACAGAGAATTTTTTTTTCAGTTTTTACTTTTTGGCGGGAGGGAGCAGAAGGTCAGAGATTATACAGGACTCATGTCATAAGAAACAAATTTAGGAATGATAAAAATAAATAAAAGCTTGTGTCCTAGAAACTCAGAATCTCACTCTACTCTGAACTATGTCACTTAATACAAATCAACCCTTAGGAAATTGGGAGTGGAGGAGATGATTTCTTTTTTGAGAGATTCTTTTTGAGCACTAGGAAGGCACCAGTAAAACTATGGGCCTGTGGTCAAACTCAACAAATTGAAAGTAACAATAGGATCAATTCCAGGTTCTCCTTCCTCTTGGGGAACCGCAAAAGGACACTGTAGGACTTTTCCCCATTCCCCTCTTGAAAACCTTTTGCTGTGAAACATCGGAGACTGATTCCCATATGTGGAACACTGTGGAAGCAATTTGTTGTTGTTGATTGCTTCCTTCTTGAAAGAGAATTAAAAGAAAACAGGATGGAGAGCTAAGGGGAGTTGGCTGCTTCAGAAGCAGGAAGCTGATTGAGGGGGTGGGCAGCACACACATCCTGAGGTTAATGCTATTAGAAGTTAACTCATTCTTTCAGGAGGATGGATATCATTTGCAGTAAAGTATCTGCCAACCATTGTAAAATATCAGGGTGTCTGGAACTGTCATTGAAATGAACCAATGAAAACAGGCCATTTCCTCCAGGGGGCATGATTAAAACCAGATACATTTTCACAGATAATACGTTTATAAATCATGGCAATAAAGTGACCATCATGACAGTAGCTCAGCGACATTTTTTTTTTTTTTTCACAAACTCAGAGGTATCCAGGCAACCAAAATATCTTAACTCAGATAAACAGAAAGACAGCCACAGGGTCCCAGGAGTCCAGGAGACGACCCCACAGCCTGGCTCTCTTTTCCCATAGGGGAAGGTGATGGGGCTGATGTCTGTAGGAGCTTTAACTATCCCTGATGACTACAGTTGGCTTTATTTGCATCTCAGGATCTATAGACATCAGGAATGTAGAGGTTTATTAACTTTCTCATTTTAAGAAGAGGGATCTCTGAGGTCCATTGTACTCATATCCATTTCTGACCCATTCTTTGCGGTGTGGAGTTCAGCGAATCAGCAGGAGCTGCAGAGAGAGGAAGGTATGGCAGAAATCCAAGCATTCTCTTCTCAGCTGTTTAGATGTCTCACTGCACATCAACTTTTAAGTAGGCGATATTAGTGAGGAAGTGTTCTAGTATGCGCCACTATCATGTGCCATACTGTTAGAAAAAGGTGTCCCTTCAGCCCAGACAAGAGACCTGCCTTTAAGATATTTATTTTCTTTATTTACTTTTGGCATTCTACCTCTGAGCTATACCCTAAAACCCTTTTCATTTTTTTTTTTTTTTTTTAATTTTGAAAGAGGGTCTGGCTAAGTTGCTGAGGCTGGCTTCTACAACAATCCTCCTATCTTGGCCTCCTGGGATTATAGACATGTACCACCATGCTTGGCTGCCTTTAGGATTTTTTTTTTATGACTATTGAAAATTGAATCCAGAGGCATTCTGCCTCTAAGCTACATATACAACCCTATTTATTTTTCATTTTGAGACAGGCTATCACTAAGTTGCTGAAAGCTTCACTAATTTGCTAAGGCTGGCCGTGAACCTGCAATTCTCCTGTCTCAGCCTCCCAAGTACTGGGTTTACAGGTGTAAGCCACCATGTTCCATGCCTAGTTAAGATTTTTTGATGCAACCCTTCCTTGCAAGTTTCTGATGGTTAAAACTGTCTTCATTTAGAAGTAATTTAAATATTTAAAATAAAAAAATAAATTTAATCGAAGGTTTGTTCCCTTTATAAAAATATATCACAAATAAATTTGTATATTTACCATTCAATAACTTGCTTTCATGGTAAAACCAAATACCATGCAGTGAATTCTTCATAAATCCAACATAGGCAATGTTAAATGATACTCATCTTCACCACTGTCAGTGGGATTGATAATCCTTACTCAGCTAAACAAGGTAATGATGAAAGTACAAGGGGCAGAGTGTTATCTTCATGGAAACCCTGCTGTGGTACTAATATTAGTATTATTGATATGGCAGATGCTATCAGTGCTCTTGGCTCTCGAGACTTTTTTTACTCTGTTTTTGCATATAAGCTCCAAGTGTAACTTGATTCTCAACAGCCGGCACCTGTGCTTCTTGGTAGGAATCCCCCCTTAGGCTCTCTGCAGCTAGCTTGCTCTAGTATAAGGATGAAAGCTTCCAGTCTCTGAAGAGAGTCCTACACTAGTGATGGATGCAGCCAGTTTTCTTGCCATCTGTTTGGGAATGTTTTTCCAGGGAGCGACTTTACCTGCACAGCTGTGAGTAATTCATGCTATCTCCAGATCTCACCTGTGGGACTGAGCCAGCATTTCCCTCCCTGGGACTTTACTACTTTGTGTGGCCTTCTTTTCTTCCCATTTCCTCACTCATCTAAAATTTATTAGGATTTCTCCTAAAAAAAAAAAAAAGTTCCCTGATGAAATTCTATTCTCATCGATTCTTTTCTTGATATCTACTTCCGAGGGCCTCAATTTAATATAACTGAAAACAAGATGTGGAAAAAGGACCAGAATAGGGAGTCACCGCAAGATAGACTTGGATTGAAGGACTGATCATATTTCATGTAGAAGACCTAGGAGCTTTTAAGTAGGCAGAAATGCTGCCCAGGTGAATGTATCTCACAATAGATGGGCAGATGGACAAGAATCATGAGTTGGATAGAAATAACCACATTGATTAAACCATTAATAATTCACAATTATAAAGGCATCTAGAATTGATTGCGGCTGACTTTGCGTTAGGTGATGTACTAAGAGCTTTGATGCTTTAATGCATTGTCCTCCTCATTCGGTGCACAGGACTCTGAGATAGGAGTTATTACCTTTCCTATGTTGCAGACATGGAGGCAGAGGCTTAGCAATCCACATGGTTGTGGATTTTTGTCTATACTTGTCTGACTCCTGAGGCTCTAAGCTTTGACACCATGTTGTAAGCTTTGCTTACTGCTCTATAAAGTTGTTCTTGAAGAAAAGACAGATACGATTAGGAACATGGCTGATGTGATCAAGCCGATTTATTTGATAACTTCTTGCAGCAACTTCCACATTTTGATACACATCTTCTGAGTCCCGTGGCTGTCTTTGAGTGGGTGAAGATGCAGAGTTAATGTCCACCATAGTGTAGGACGTTTGCTCATTGCTGTCACTAAGTCTCCTTTCACCTCCCACCTCCATGCCTTGGCTTCCAAACCCGAGCAATGTTAAATGGTGTGCTCAAAGTCATATTGCTAATAAAGGCAAATTTGCCTTCTGACTCCTAGCCCAGGTAGGTTCCTTTCCAAAAATACTATGCTAATTTAGTGCATTATACCACGTTCTGGGCACAGTCAGAGCAGGTTTAGAATTAGACAGCTATCCAAACATAAGTTTCCAGTGGAGATGCCAAAACCAACCCACTATAAACCTCAACTCTCTAAAGGAATGTTGAGAGTCAGCTTCTCTCATCTGTCTGCCAGCCCTCTGCCCTTTGGATTGAACTTTATTTTGAAATGCTAATTTAGAGTATTTCAAGTAGATATTAACTGAAAAATTATTAATAAGTACTTCTCAGGCTCAAGTGTAATAGGCCCCATAGAAGACACAAAATTGTTTATTCAACATATTTAAATGTGTCATAAATGAACTAGTTGCTTTTCCTGGGTGCTCTGCCAGATCCAGATTTGTGTCTTTATCTGTATTCTGGAGATTGAGAATCTGACAGAAAGAGGCGTACAGACCAGTAGACACGGTTAACTCACAGTGTGTCTTCAGCCAGGGAGGAGTTAGCATTAGTAACTTCATGGAAAAAGTTAAGGTCATGAGCATAGCTTTTGTCCTCCTGGATTGATCTCTGACCACATCAAGAAGTTGAAGAGTAACTTGTGCACAGGATGGATATTCTAGAAATCTTGATTCCTCCTTCTGTGCGATATCGTTGAGACAGCCATCTTTTCCCCTCTGGCATCTCACATTCAGGGTCAAAGTTCCCACAGGAATTTGCCCAATTGTTTCCCCTTGATTACAACTCATTTTCTTTCATCATGAGCTGGCCATTTGCCTATTTTCTTTGAGATCTGCTCCTCTATTTTTCTCAACTCCTGAAAGTTACTTTACCAAGCTACCTTCTGGTTCAGTTCAGGCAATGGTATGAGATGGCAGGATATTGGAGGATGAGGGGAAGAAGCCAGCCTATGTTTTTCCTTCTGCCTTGGTTTTAGGAGATATCATTGATGATAGAGACATATTTTTTTCATTTTTGCATACCCTTCCAGAGAGGAAGCCCTTTCCTCTGAGGTTTCAGGGTCTGACTAGGTGAAACCGTATCCTAGACACTGGAACATGAGCTTTGTCCTTTCATGTTCAGGGGTGATAACAGCTTCCAGGTACTGTCACTATCTTGGTTGTCTTACTTCTTTATCTGTTCCTTTTAGCTTTCCAACATCATTGTATCTATTGTTCTAATCAAATTTCTTGGTTGAACTACTGAACTACTGTGCTCTTAAGCTCTTTGATTGAGTAAACTGATCTCAGCCATTTGATTTTTTATCAGAGTAGGGATATGTGCAGTTATTCTTAACCATAGTGTCTATCCTCACAAAATACATCATATTGTTATTACAAGTATTATTGTGCTTCATTTCTATAGAAATTTATAAGTACCTTCCATCTTTTCTGCACATAAGTATGACATTATGAAGAAAGTGGTAGTCAGCTTTCCATTACTGCAATAAATACGTGAGATAAACCAACATATAAGGAGGCGAGGTTGGTTTTGTTAGGTTTCATTCCATGGTTGGTTGGCCCCATTGCTTTGGTGCCTGTGGCAAGGCAGTACAATATGGGAGGAGAATGTGGTAGAGGAAGCCACTCACCTCTTGAGGGCTGGTAAGCAAAGAGAGAGTTTAGGGTCACAAAATCCCTTTCAATGGCAAGCTTCCACATGACCCAAAGACTTCCAATGAGATTCTATTCCTTAGATGATCTACTGCCTCCCAGTATCACCAATGGCCTGGGACCAAGCCTTTAATACATGGAGATGTGTGGTACATTCCAGATTCAAACTATAGCAAATAATTTTCAAGCTTATCAGGAAGAACTCACTTATCCAATAAAAAACCTGAGGCTGCAGAGTTGAACTCTGATATGCCAAGAAAGATAGCTCGTCAACTGGCTCTAAGAGTCCAGACACACACCAATAAAGGGCACCCTCGGGTACATATGTAGATTCTTTTACCTCTTAGTTTCTGTGACTGTAGATACCTAATTACATGGTGGCAGCAAAAGGAAGGACAAATAAAAATACCAACACCTACTGCTGCACATCAATAATACTGATAGGTAATAGTGAGGAAATAACCAGAAGCAAAATTTTAACATTAAATATAATTTTCCAAAGTAAGACAAATAAGGGCCATTTGGTACGGGACAACACACCACTCTCCACAAAGGCAAACTGTGATTCAGAATCATGATAGAGAAAAAGGAATATAATAAATAGGTGACTCTTCTATGTGAGGAATTATTTGAGGCATTAAATGTGTATTACCTCAATATCAAGGGACTGATAAAATGCTTAGGTGCATACTATTGGCACCACTTTACAGTTAAGGAAAACAAGGTTTTTCTACACAAATATGTATGCTGGTGTATGGTAAGTGCAGAGATATAAAAGCTGGTTAGCCTCATTCAAAACCCCTTGGCCTAGCTATTATAACAGGATGTAAAATTATTTATTATCACAAACCTCAGATTTTTTTTAAAAAGATGATTTTTAAGTGCTCACATTCTAAGGAAATAGTTAATAATATATTGTATAAAAGATTCCACTTTCCCTGAAGAAAATCATGTTTTGGAAAATGACTGTTGAATGCCTTATAAATCAAGAAAAGATAAGAAAAGAAACCAATGTGCAGTAGCTCAGAGGCAGACAGGTCTACTGAACCTGACTGCCATCCACGTGGCTATATAAGCTCTAATTGTTCCAGTCGAACATTTATAAACTACGTGGTTAAGCTTTGGTCCTCTCCCCCTCTTTCCAAAAATATCTGCATTGTCTAGGACAGTCAGACTCATAACAGCTTCAGACATCCAAATACCAATTGCTTCCTCTGCTGGTGTATGCAATTTAATCAGACTAGCACAGTAAACCAAAGTCACACAAAGGGTAATATTTGACGCGCTTAACAAGAAACCTTTGTGCAGTTGTTCTCATCCTTCAATGTTAGGATAATACAGTGCTATTTTTACTTTACCCTGGCTTTCTGAAGAAAACTTTAAAAAGACTTATGATCGGTACCAATTGTCAATTGATGACCTCCCACCTTGTGTCAGGACTTGAGGCTACGTCCATGAAACCTAAGAGTGCAATGGACACAATGGTTCAAACAAGGCTATGTTCACTTTATTTTCTGCTGAAATAAGAACTGAGCTGAGTGTGGCACTGCTTAATGCCTAACCTCCCTCCTCTTTATTCTCTCTTATCAAGGCAAATCCATTAACCTCATCAGAAACTGTGGTGTTTATTGATTAATTCAACATTTGTTGGACACTAATGCCATATCAATTGTAGTGCTAGGCACTGTGAGGATATAACAGAATGAGTTATAGACACACCTTTAAGAAGTTTTCCAAAAAAGCAGAATAAGTTTAAGGCACAATTCTAAAACTTATCTGATGCCTCCTCATTCTTCAATGATCAATCACTGAATATTTTTTCATTTCTACCTAATGCCATTTATATATTCTCATACCTTTTGGTCTGGGCCACGACTAGTTCTCACTTTCTCACTTCCGTTTCTACCATTCTTAACATAATTTTTGTTCCTTTTCCTTTTTTTTTTTTTTTTTTTTTTTTAGTACTGGGGATTGAAACCAGGGGCATTTGAACTCCAAGCTACACCCCGAGCCCTATTTTATTTTATTTTTGAAACAAGGTGTTACTAAGTTGTTGAGGGTCTCTCTAAATTGCTGAGGCTGTCCTCAAACATATGATCCCACTGTTTTAGCCCGCTGAGTACTTGGATTACAGGCATATGCCACAATGCCTGGCTTTGTTTTTTTTTATTACAATTTAATCTAATTATAAAACACACTAATCATAATTGTACAACTTGAGGCATCTTTACACTGTGAAGTTGCATGTCCAACAGTTCTCTCTGAATCAAGAAATGGAATATTACCATATCGCAGAAGGCACTTCTCTCAACTATTTTCATTCCCTTCTCTAGAGACAATAGACCCAGATCCAAAATTTAAATAAAACAAATGGGATCACAGTAGATATTCTATACATGTGACTTATTTGTTTCAGAGTTTTGTTTGGTTCTTAGACATTGTATGTTGCAGTAATTATTTTGTTCTTATTTGCTATAAAATTCTCCATTATATGTCTATCAAATAGTTAATTATCCAATGTACTCTCGAACTTTTGATTCACTTTTTAGACTGAAGACAGTGCAGATAATATTGCTACCAATTCCTTGTACATCTCTTTGCTGTTTATATGCATGCCTATATGTTGGATAATATGCCTAACAGTGGAAATAACGGGTCAATTGGTCACAGGTATATTCAACTTTAATGGTACAGCCAGAGAGTGCCTAGTGTTGACACTCTTGTTATCAGTGTACAGGAAAAACAAACAAACAACAATCAGGGATGCTCCATAAGAAATCAATCTTAATTCATTTTTGAAATGCAAATGAGACGTTGTCATGTCCCTATTGAACAGCTGCTCAAACAATCCTACAGAAGCTCTAAGAACCACACTCATAATTCCTCAATACCAGAAAGGCCTGAGTGATCTGATCTCACTTACCTTTGTAAACTAATTTTGGGCATCTATGTCCTTGATTTCATCATATATATATATATATATATATATATATATATATATATATATATGTCTATGGCTCATACTGACCCAATTTCTGTAAGTTCTGTATGGACCTGGTCTCTACCATGCTTGTAATTATATGCCTTGGGCCCAGCACAATTCTACACATACATAGTAGACTTCCTAATTCATGAAGGCAGATACTCAAATACTGAACAGTAGGTTAAAGGGAAATTGTCCATTAGCTCTTACACTTTAGAGTTCACTGTTGTGTACAAATAAAGAAGATATTATCAGGATCTAGTAGGTGAAAATTTGAGTCATATTCATAAAGGTAATAGCAAATAATCAATGGTATAAATATAATGAGAGATTTTGATAGCCACAGATGTTCCAAGACAGAAAATAATGCATATAAAACAGTAGAACAAAACATGTATACAATGTGTCTAGGCAAGAGTTAGAAGGAAAATCAAAGTACTTATGGTTGTGTTTTTGTTTTTAACAATTCTCATATCCAAACATATTTTCTATAAAAATCTCCCTTTGTCAGCTGGGCATGGGGGCACATGCTTGTAATCCCAGTACTTAGGAGGAGGCTGAGACAGGAGCATTGCAGGTTCACGGCCAGCCTCACTCAGCTACTTGAGAGGTTCTCTGCAACTTAGGGAGACCCTGTTTCAAAATAAAGAATAAAAAATAGAGCTAGAGGGTGTAGCTTGGAGGTAGAATGCCCCTGGGTTCAATTCCCACTTATAAAAAGAAAGAAGAAAGAAAGAAAGAAGAAATGAAAATTTTTCTTTATAATTATCTTCTCCAAGAGCACTAACTCACAGTATTAAATAGTTTATAAGACATTTATATCGTAGTATGTGTGGCCCCAAAACAAGGCATGTTACAAAATGGCTAATGGAAAACTACTTAGATGAAAATGAAAAAAATGAAAGGATATTCAGAAAATATGTGAGTGTGAACACATACACACACACATACACATACTCACACTTTTTTTTTTTTTTTTTTTTTTGCACTTCAAGCTACCTTATAGGGGAAAATACGTAACCGTAGTGAATACATGCATATCCATGTATGCAGCATCACAGTTCACAATAGCCAAATTATGGAACCAAACTATGTGCCTATGAATAGATAAATGGGTAACAATTTTGTGGTATATATACACAGTGGAATTTTACTTAGTTAGCCATAAAAAAAGAAAAAAAATATATATCATTTTCAGGAAAATTGCTTGAACTGCAGAACATTATGCTAAGTGAGATCAGTAAGTCTCAGAAAATCAAGAGTCCCATGTTTTCTCTCATATGTGGAAGCTAAAACAAATGAGGAAACCAATAGAATAGAGGAAAAGGACTGGGGGAAGAAGTGGAAGGGGGATAAGGACAAGAAGGGGAACAGGATAAGTAAGTTTATATCCATACAAGGTTTCACTACCAATCTCAGTAACATGTATGAAGATGGAGGGAAAGAGGAGCCAAGTATATGGGGGGAAATACACAAATACAAAAAGTGATGTCTCATGTATGTTTGTATCATTTTGAATCTCTTTATGATGTATGATTACATTGTACTAATGAAAGTATAAATAAGTAATAAAAATAACTCAAACTTATTGAATGTTTAAATATCATCCCTTGTTCTAAGATTACATTTATCCATTTCCATAGTTTGGGGACATGAATTTGTCCTATATATAGAAACCAATCCAATTAATAACTGATAGCAATTTGACTTAATCACAACTTTATCTACAAAAAAATTTGCCGATATTATCATCATAATGAATGACATCAATACTTCATTATATTGACTATTACAATCTATGTTAGACTCAAAGTAGTCTTTTAGGACTTGGAGAGAGAAAGCATGCCTGGGGGAGGCATAGCATAATTCTATCATGTAACCAGGGTGATTACAATGATAATAGTAAAGAGGTGGGACTTTAGGAAAGAAATGCAGCCAGAAGAGAGGAATTTCCTGCCAGATAGAGCAGGAGTTATGGCTCAGGGAGAGAGACATTCTTCTTTAAGAAATCACTTAAAAATTGACTTTCCATCTCAAGCAACCTGGGCCAATCTGACGGTTTTTCTTAGAAATATGGAATTATGACTGAGAACCTGTCAATGAGCTTCATTTTACCTGTACAATAGAGGCAATTTAACCTAGAAAATATGTGCTATGCACATGAAGCAACAACAACAAAAAAGCGATTTGTACAAAGGAGGGAATAGGGTAGATTTGGAGGTACCAAGAAAAGGAAACCAAGATTTAAGACTATCTGGACTCTGTGTTTTTTCCAATTGCAGTCCTGAGGAGGCACTGGATGCCCTTGGACTTCCAGATAAATCTCAACAGGTATAGAATAGTCAACAGTCTATGTGAGACTTTGTTTCTCCATAAATTATAACACTCTTATTAGGAAATTGTGTCTTAATTATATCTGAGAAGGTTCTTTATAAATGCCATGGATAAATTGAGAACACTGCTAATAACTAGAGCAAGACTGTGGAATAAGGTTGATAGTCTAGAAATTCAGTAGAGCCTTGGTGCCTAAATGTCTGTTCTGATGATCTGGAGTTTGGTCACCAAAGCTAGGCACCAAGATCCCACCTATGATTTAGTAACTTAATCTATAGATGCAGAAAAGAGATGACTGTGAATTGAAAACCCTTAATATCCTCCAGCCTTCCCTATCCTTGTCTCAGGGAACAAGTGAATCTGAGGAAGCAAGGAGAGCTGTAGAATTATGGAGGCCAGAGAAAGAGAAACCGCAGCTCAAAGACCTGCATTTCTAGTAGAGTTAAAGAATTCTCCAACCCAAAATTAGAATCAGAACCTTACCAATTTAATAGACTTTTTTTCCCACCTATGTCTCTCCTATTTTCCTCCAACAAAGATCAAGAAGCAAAGAAACATCAAACAAGCCTACAGCAGACAACACAAATAAGTAACTTTTCTTCTTTGTAGAACGACATCTTTTGTTGCCTGTCAGAAAATAGCTCTCAGGACAGGGTGTACAAATTGGCCTTTGGAAGCTCAGCGCATTTCTTGGAGCTCACCTTTATGTCTGAATGTTTAGTCTAGCATTTGTGACAAGCTGTGGATTGTAAGGGAAATCTAGATTTCCTTCTTTCCTAAAAAGGAGAAAGAGGAATGTCTGATATTATAAATGTTTTGGAAGACAGGCCAGAAAGCATGCAATCATTTTATTTTTCATATCTAGCCCAACTCACAAAAGACCACTTTGTGGAATCCACACAGAGTATTTTAACTACAATGGTATTTTATAGTATTAATGTCCAACATGTGAAAAAAAACTACTCCACAACACAGAAAATCAGACTGATCATATACAAGTTAGCAAATCTACTCTGTCCTTCTTGTCCTTATTTTGCATACATGCATACATACATGTACCTATGTGCACATGCACACACACACACACACACACACACATACACACACGCTCCCACGTGCGTGCAGCAATTCAGACCCACTGATAACCAAATTGACAGAAAACTAACTATTTACCTTTGTGTATGTATTGTAAAGAGTAGGTGGTCTGTATCAATGTCAGAAAGGCTGGAAAAATATAAAAACCTGATAAATGTGCACTTAACCAAACAATGATTCTAATGGAATGGGTTCAACTCTGAGTTGCTCAAAAGATAGCCAAAGGATTGATTCAGAAGTTAGACCACCTGTTGTTCAAGTCCAGCAATTATTTGACTGTGCCACTAAGTCTAAAATATTGGACAGAATGCTTAACCTTACTGTTCTCCAGTTTCCTGATCTGTTTCATGTGTATGTATAATTTTAAAGAACTGTTCCTGACATATTTATGTTTTAAATGCTTTTACTAAGTTTTGCGTCGTATATTTTAATTATTATTGACTAAGGAAAAAGAAAGTATTTTCATGCCTTCCAGTCTTTTCCCATGCTTGAATTTTGATAACTCAAATCATAGCTTTCAAAATTTTAAATAATAATAACAACAATAATAAAGTCTAGTTCCATGAAACAGATGATATCAGAGCCACACACCATGTAATAAAAGCACTCAACTAAGCTGTCTGTGGTGGTGCATGCTTGTAATCCCAGTACCTGGGAGTACCTAGCAAGACTATTTCAAAATAAAAATAAAAGAAATAAAGGGCTGGCGGTATAGCTTGGATACAGAATGCTTCTTGGTTCGATACCCAGTTACACATACACACACACACACACACACACACACACACACACACACACACACACTAGCAGTAAACTAGGCATTGAAGCTGTAATTGTGTAGAAGAATAAAATTACCTTGTGGGAAAAAAAGCCAGGTAGGCCCTTAGTGTGGTGGGCATTTCAGAAAAGCATAGAAGGAGAAGCCAACTTGGATACCTTGCCATGGTCCAGGATAGAATGCCAAGTCTGAATCATCATTACCCAAAGTAAGAAGAGGTCCACACCGCCGAGGAGGCATGGGATGAGTTATGGGACACAGAATAGATAAAAAATAACACCATTCCCAGTATGAGATTCCCTTATTAGTGCCATAGCAGCCTTCAGGATTTCATAAAGTAGAGGGTATCAGTTTGTCCATGGCTATTAATACCCCTCCTCTACTATGCAATGACTGTCATGTAGTATTAAACAATTTTGTTTGCTTTCATTGCAATTATTTTAAGGTTATATTCCCTTTCTGTCCTGGAGGAGCTTCCCATTCGTGATTGAGACTTAAATTTCCTTTCAAAATAAATCCATTTAAGGTTTTTGAATGTTGTTAAATCTATTAAGTAAATATGTTAGGAATACATGGTCACAAAATCATGATAAAGGCAGCAGTTCAATGTCATAAAATCAGGTATTCAGTAGACAGTGGGTATGAAGAATAGAGAAATGTTTAGAAAACATAGTAAGCAGAAATTGGTGATTTATTTGGAAACCAAACAGCTATAAATGTTCAAATAGGCAAGTGATTTCTTGGTTTCAGTTAAACCTTCAGGAGATACAGAGTATCTGAAGTTATCTGCCTGATTAATGCTGGCATTGCCTGAAGGTGGGAAGTCCAGAAATAATTAATAAAGCTCATCCACATTCTCTCTGTACCAAATTGCTTGGCAAATGTTATCTGTGTACAATTCTGTGGTTTCTTGGCAGGTTTTTAGGGAGTTACTCAAATCAGTGCCCTTCACAAGGGTTTGAAAAGTCTTTAGCAATTGTCCTTCATATTCAAAATGATGGCTTTTATCATATTATTTAACTAGAGTATGCTCAGAATGTAAAAGGAAAAAAAAATACTCGGGTGAATTTAAAAAAGAAAAGAAGAAGGAGGAGGAGGAGGAGGAGGAGGAGGAGGAGGAGGAGATGATGATGGTCAAAAACCCCACAAGCCACCTGATATTCTAATCCCCCAAAATGCACCTTTCTGTCCAACATAATATCATTTTACATTGTGAAGAGTTCCTGAGAGTTCTCATTCTTCTTTGTTGCAACAGCAGATTAATTTCTTTTCAGCAGCTATTAGATTCAATGAGGGCTATATTCAATGAGTGAAATATTCCCCCAAAGCCTATGTGTTGAAGACTTGTTCCCCAGGGTGGCATTATTCAGTGATAGTGATTTTAAGAGGTGGAGCCCAGTTGGAGGTCTTAGATTATTGGGAGCACATCCATGGAGGGGATCCTGGGATCTTGGTCCCTCTTCTTCCTCTCTCTTTGCTGAATGGCTTCCTAAAATAAGCAGGAACCATTCATGATCTACTGCTTTACCACAGAGTCAAACCAATGGGGGCAATGGACCATGAATGGATTAAACTGCAAGTCAAAATAAGCCTTTTTCTCTTCTTAAATGAATTATCACAAGTATTTGTTACAATGATGGAAAGCTGACTAACACAAATAAGCAATGTCATTTATCAACTATGGTAACTTAAGACAAATGGGGGGTATAAAATAAACAAAATTCAATCTCTGTGAGTTTAAATTTCCACAAGAAAAATAGTGTGTGTTCTAAATATGTGACAGGACGGTTAGAAATGTCTTACAAATCCAGATGAAATATTCCCAGTAATCATGAATTGTGATGAAAGTGAACAAACATAGAAAGCAATGTTTTATTACTCTGTTAGTCTACAAATATTTCAGACTCATAAACAGTCATACTCATTTGTAAGGAGAAACACAATCATCAAATAAACTGCTATCTCCTTGGACAATGCTTTCTATATGCCAAGACAAAGGATGGGCCCTTCCTTTTCACTCACAGCCATCTGCTCATGGCTATGATAAAATGCTTCTGAGGAACACTTTTCCCAATTTGGGTGGGTCAACTCTGTTGTGGAGGGCTGTCCTGTGAACTGCAGGAGTGTCCCTGTCCCCTACCCTCTCAATGCTTGTACCACTTCTCAGGTTTGATAACCCAAAATGTATCCAGACCCTGATGTATGTGCCCAGCTAGAAAGAAATAGTCTCTGGTTACGAACCACTGCTACTTCTCTCACTGTATTAAAGTTCACTGTTATGTCTTTCTAAACAAAAAACTTATATTGGTTCACTGTCATCTCACATCATTATGTAGTTCACAGTAATAGGCACATACATGCACACAGCAGTTGGTGAACTTCCCCTGAATCCCACCTCACTCCCTCCCTTCCCCGTTCACTATATTGGGATTGACATTGGAAATTTCACATATGTGCATAACTTCAGTGGCATTGTTTCCTTCATTGATTCTTCTTCCTCCTAAACACCATCTTCCCTAGACCGCATTAATCCTCTGGGGTCCTCCTCCATTATGTCTTTATACATCAGTAAATTATAAATAATCTATATGGCACTGAGCACTGAGCCCTATGCATAAGGGACACTCATTCTTTTGTCTAGATTTTTCTACACAAAATATTTTATATGAATAAGCACTAAGTCCTATTCACTTCCTCCCTGCATCTTAAGAACCTGAAGAGGAGCTGGCATACAGAACTCCTAACAAAAGTACCTCAGAGATCATATGATGAATGATCTTTACAAAGTCCTCATTTAAATAATTTTTGACTGCATTTCTAGTAACTGATACAGCAAGTAGATCACATAAGGTATTCTCAATGAGTGTTTTGGAAATGAATCAGTGAATGAATTAAGAGAAGGATGAATCAAGAAAGACATCTCCACATTCACAGAGCCAGATGTACTCACATGTGTACGCCCCCAGTCTTCCCCTGGAGTTACTATGACTACAAACAGCCAGGCTGCCAACTTTCTGCCTGAAACTCTAAATAAGATTCCAGGTGAGGAAGTATCCTTGGCAGGGAACCAGCAGACCCAGCAGTGGTTCACAGGAGGAAATCTTCACAGAACTAAGAGAAAATCAGATTCATCCTAGTGGAACTAATCTGTGACTAGAAAAAAAAATTATATATATATATATATATATATATATATATATATATATATATATATATATATATATATATGTATCATTGCAAGTCATCATGGTTGGGCAGGGACAGGAAGGACTGAAATCAGACAATTTAATGCCAAAGAATTTTAGAGAAAATACTTTTAGTTGTTGCTACTAGAAAGCTGTGGAACAGGACTCCATGTTGGATCAGGAGCAGGACATTTTAGGTCCAAAGGACATTTTGGGAGAGAAGAATGAATGTGATGACCATAGAGTTTCCCTTGATTCCTATCTAATAGAGAAAGTTATAATTTCTGGATGAATTGGGATTATGCTGGGAGCTTTATAAACCTTAGAAGCTTTTGATGGCTGCATCAAAAAGAAGAGATCATAATATCCTGGAGAGGACCTTCTAACACCATCAACTCAGAATTAAGCTCACATCTTCACGGACAATTTTGTGGGAATTAGGAGCAGTTCTTTGAAATCTCTGTTTAGAAAATTTTAATGTAGATTCTTTCTCATTCTCTGCTTAGCTAAATCATACTCAAAATTTAAGATGTATCTTAACCCCAAAATGCTAAAATTCATTTCTATACTCATAGAACCTCATATCTATAGGAAAGAAAAAAATATTTTCTATAATTATTTTATTTGTCCCATAGTTTTACTTCTATCAGACTTAAAGTCTTGAGGACAAGAAGAGTGTCATCATCACCATCATCATCATTATCATCATCATCATCATCAATAGGAGGAAGAGCAAAAAGATACTACAAAACTTGTTGAACACTACTGTAACCGAGGTGGTGTGCACAATGTCTTTTGAAAGTATTGTCACATTTAGTTCTTAACACAAGTTAATGGAACAGATTCAATTATGTATTCTTATATAATTGTTACTTTCTATAGGCCCCGGATGATAATGTTTATCACTACATATTATTGTATTAAGCTTTATTTCTTTTCTTTTTGATCGGGTATCACTATGTTGCCCAGGTTGGCCTCAAACTCAGTCTCTTGGGATCTTTAATCTTCACCGTACCTGGGACTAAAGTGTATACCACCATGCTTGGCTACTTTAATTAAATTTATATAAAAGGAAATGGAAGAATAGGGTTGAAAATAAACCAAGAAGTACCACAGATTGTGGTCCATTATTTTTCTAATAGACACCAGAATTATGTACAAAGACCTGAATTTGAATCTCAGTTTTATATCCAGATTGGCCATTCTCTATTTTAATGATTATAAATCATGACATATATCAAGCAGAAAATAATGTGGTATTTAGTAGGGGTCCTGTCTCTCCTGTTACTAATAATAATCTTTAATGGTAATTACCACAAATTAGATAATAACCAGATCAAAACAGATAATAAAACTCCCTCCATGACTATAATCTCAGATTGTATTTGGATTAGGGAAAATTTATTCCATTTTAAAAAGACCTTTTAAATTACATTTTTAAGCCTAGTTATTTTGTGGCCTTCTTAAGTTCCCTGGCACATTTTTTTAAATCCAGGACTTGCACTTCCTATTCTACATACTTGGAAGTAAAACATGACACTGAATGTTGTTAGCTAATAGGAAGTTTGTCAGAAATCTTCACCTTGAAACCCCTAACATGTCAGTTCAACTTAGAGGTACTAATTAATTCTTCTCTACATGGCCAAAATGGTAGATCATAGATTCTTTTGAGTGAATAGTAATGAGGCATATGTATTCTCAATTACCCAATGATGCCCCCTCTATTCAACTGCTCAAGTTAAATCATGAGATTCATTTCCATAATTTAGAGAATTGCAACTCTAGTTCCTTAATACTTTTAGATTTAATGGAATACTTTGGATGGGCTTTAAAACCTCTAAGTTCTAGATGCATATTAAAATTGATAATTATAAACAGTATTTGATATAATTACCATCAATGAAACACCATGATGTACTTTATTTTGATTTCTAGCAGTATTTATTCATGGACTTGTGTGATAAATTATTATTTTTCCATGAATAATTTGACAAAACAATTTGAGAACATTTTCACAATACTTTATGCTAATAGAAGGAAACAACTTGGGTTAGCATGTCTTAAGTTCCATTAGCCAAATATCTGTGTATAACTGAAAAATTTTCCACTTCCAGGCACTGACTAACTTGCTTCAAGTAAATAGGTTCTCAACATTTCCAAGAATATCTTTGGGTTCTACACAAATACTCCAATTGACAAATTATGTAAAATGATATAACATCATTTAGAAATAAGTAACCACCTTTAGACCCTTACTTACATAGTAAATAGGGAAATAAAGTCATTTGTAAATTATTAAAGTAAATTATATCAAGATAAAAATACCATTTCTTAATAAATATAATTTTCTTTTTGCCATAGTGTGTATCCTAAGGCCAGTGTAAGGATGGGATGAAAAAGTACACTTAAATTGTTTATAACTGGTATACATAAAGTGCTAAAGAGATGTTAACTATTGTTATTATCATGATTGCTATTAATTCAGTAACTCAAGAAATATCTACTGAGTGTTTGCAATATGCAAAGCCTTATTAATGAAGCTGAAAATATGGTGGCCAATTAAGCCAGGCAAGATACTTGATTTAAGGATGTTCAATTAACTTGAAAAAACATAATATTAATAAATTAATATGAATGAATACTTAATATATGATCAAACATAATAAATTTTAAAAGATAATGCAATAGAGATAGATGGAATAGATGGTAACTAGGCTAACTTAGATTGGGTTTTTAGGAAAACCTGACTGAAAGATAACTTTTGGGCAGACGTATGAATAATAAGTCTCCCTTCTGGACAAAATCTAAAGGGAGAATATTACAGGAAGAGGATAAGGAAAAGAAAATGTAAGGAAAAAATTTCAAAGGCAAGAATTATTTTTTAATTTTAATTTTGATTTTCCTACAATAAATAAAAATGTCAGTGTGCCTTGATAAATAAGCAAGGAAAGGAATGGTAAAAGATTTGGGAAGATGAGCAAAGTGCATGTCAGGTAGAAATGTATAAGCTACAATAGGCATTGGTATGTTACAAAATGCATGATGAAAAGGCTTCAATGGCTATTAGGAAGGACAACAATACCATATGATTTATATTATGAAAAGATGGATCTGGCCATGGTGAGAAGAATATGAGGTCAGGTGGAGATAAGAGTTAAAAAGAGTTAAGGTGAAGGCTACTATGTTACTTTTAAGTAAGGGAATATTCAAGTAGCAGTGAATTAAAGTTGATTTCCAAGTTTTCCATTTGACAATTGAAATATTGCTCAAGTTGGTGGTATTACTTAAAGAAATGTGGGACTCCTGTGGATAAGCAGTCCTCGGGAATGATGGTGAAGGATGAAAGACTTTGGCCTGTGCCAATATTCAAAGGATTATAAGAAATCTAAGTGGAGATTTCAAATACGCATTTCAATTAATAAATCTGGAGTTTAGCCAAGATGTTACAGATGGAGGTATAAATTTGGAGTCATCATTGAGTTGGAATGTGAAGGCATGGGGCTGATAGAACTGAGCTGCTGATAATAATGAATTTGATCTCTTGTGATAATGAAAAATAAAACCTGGCCTATCTTAAAGGCTGACATTTATGTCACCTCTCACAGTCTCTATGCCCAAAGTCCTTTACTTAGTAGGATGCTGGATTATTACTAGTTGGGTGTAGATAGCTGATGAATTAGTCTTGTCAGCTATTCTAGCAAGACATTTTAGTCAAATTGCCACTTCTCCAAAGCCTCCAAAATGACTGAATATCTGATTATTTAGGGATGCTTGAAATTGTTAATAGTTTTATGCTCCAGTGGGTTTACTCTGTTTTCAAAGATTTTTTCAATATCCATTTAAAATACATTTTAACAACAACCCAAAACTCCAAAGCCTCATAATATTAAATCAAATGCTTATCAAAATAAAATCTAAACACCACCAGATCTAAAACTACTGTGTGTCACATTGTCAAAATTGGCAATTATCAGTCCTGCGTGGTGGCAACATGCCTATAATCCCAGTATCTGGGAGGCTGAGGCAGGAGGATGGCAGGTTTGAGGACAGCTTCAGCAAGTAGTGAGATTCTCATCAATCTAGCGAAACTCTATTTCAAAATAAAAATAAAAATAGGACTGAGAGTGTAGCTGGAAGGCAGAATGTCCCTGCATTCAATCTCTGGTACCACACACACACAAAAATAGAAATTATCAATCATTCAACATGCACACCACACACACACACACACACACATACACACGGGCACACATACACACATGTATAAAGATGGTTTAGACTTAGAACCTAGAGAGCCTTATACTTAGGACCTGGAGTAGACTTAGCAGCCTTTTCTACAGAATCAGGTGTGTGGGGGCAGAAGGAGTACTAATTAATGTCCTTGGGTCTATTCCCAGAGCTTCTTATTCAGTTTTCAACTTCTTCCTAATATTGATGGTGCTTCCAGGATCACATTTTGAGAAACACTATCTTATTTTCACAGAAAGGTCACCACCCTGAATTCTTATTATGACATATTTCCAAATAATAAGGTATTAGGACATTTTCACCCAAGGGCAGGATCTTGGACCGTACCAAATATAGTGTATCTTGATCATATTTCTCTATCTTTCCCAACCACTGGGATTACCGTCAACAGACACTCCTAAATTGACATGCATATTCAGAAACTACTTCAAAAGAAGACAGTTGTCTTGTCAGGGTTATGTCCTCTACCCTAGTGGCAGCATGCATCAAACAAGTTTTCCATGGAGGAACATAAAAAAACAAACAAACAAACAAACAAACAAACAAAAACCTCATCCTAATTTAGGATAATCTTGAAGGCAGCACCTGACAAAACAAAAACAAACAAACAAACAAAAAGAAAGAAAAAAATAGCTTACACCTATATCTCTATTTCTGATTTCTGAGAATCCAAATTAAGCAGAGGCTATCAGATATATAGTTATAACTTACATTTGTTGAAAATAGTTTATTGCTTCAAATATAGACAAGAGAGCAACTCAGAGAATGGGCTTTTACTATGTCACACAAAAAAACTGAATGTTTAAGATTCAGGATCTAAATTCTACTGCCATTGTTCCAAGGAAACTGAGTTCTAGGAGTGAGAGAGCAATCTCACAACTCAAGAACTTGGAATGATCCAGGATTGGATAGAAGCGTAAACCTATGCCAGGGACGTCCAGGGGATCGGACAGTTCGCAATATAAATGCATCCTCATATAACTTTAGATTATATTCGTCTCCTTATTGCTACTTCATGGATATCTGGCCTGGTTACATTTAAGAGTACAGTATTAGACAGACAAAGGTGGCAGGCATAAAATTCTCCAGTGTCTATGATCTATAATAGTGTCAGAATAAAGGTAGGTTGTGATTACTTGCTCTAGGAGTGGATCAATATCAAGGATAGGGCTGTGACTTTTGAAATAGCACATGCATGCCTCTACTCCTCTATTCTGATTATTGAAATTCTATTCTTTGAAATTTAAGACAAAACAGAAATATAAAATTTAAAGTAATTAGAAATCAATTATAACACAAAGAAAATATCGTTTTAAGCACATTACAGGATATCACAATGAAAGCTATTTCTTGACCATCATAAAGATAGCTCTAATCCTACAATGAGTTCAAATATTTATGTGTGCAATATTCACACCCAGGCTGTGCCTTCTATGCTTTCTTCACCCATAATGGAGAAGAGACACAATTACTCTCTTTCGAAACATTTTCTGTTAAAAAAAAAATAGCAAAGGGAGCCAAATAACTACAATTAATGGAAGAAAGTAATAAATATTCCAAAGGAGCAACAGAGAATACTCAGTGAGGATTGATTTTTGACCTGAGATAAATCAATAAAAATATCATGGAAAAGTAACTTTTGACTCCGTCTTTGATGGATATGCAATAATTGTGCATACAAAATCACACCAATGTTTTTGTCTGCTTTGTAGAGAAGATACAATAAGCTGTAATTTTATGCCCATGTATTCAGTATGGCCAATATGCCAAGCATACTATTTGATACTATGAATGCATCAGAGAACCAATTTAATAGAATTTCTATCCTTCTGGTGCTTATGGCATAGCAGAATATAATATTAAACCCATTAATAGAGAAACTCAATAATTTAAAAGCAAGATGATATGAATTATGTCCTTTATTCTAAGGTCCAATGGCATTAAAAGGATTATTTTGGTTTTGTGTGTCATTTCAGTGTTTGAAATAAATATACTTGAAATTCCTGGGAGATGTGAAACACTTGCGTGTTCAGGGCTTTGTTTTTCATTGTGAAAAGCTGGATTGTGCACAGATAGAAGATGAGCTGCCATGCAGTCTCAGTGAAGGACCCAGCCACCTACGCAAGAAAAGTCTAGACTCTGGATGTCCTTTCTGGGTTGTCTTCTTTTAGAGAAGCTTAGGAGACAGGCATTAGAACACCACAGAAAACAGTCTTTTCGCATCTTCTCTGCCAGGCTAGGGATGTAATACTGGGCAAGACAGTTGCATTTGGATTTGGATGTATCTGGAAAGGGACTCAGCTTTGTAGCATCTCAGCAAAACAGGAACACTCCTAACTGCTGGAGAAATGAATGCCTCAATTCTGAAGGGGGCATTTGGGATCACACCACCACCACCACCCTTACTATAATTTCCATACTATTGCTTTCCCTGTTACCAAAAGCCTTATTTCTGGTTGTGTTCAAAACACTACCTCCATGCTAAGCCCCCAGTCCTATTTTTTACTCTTTAGTTTGAAACAGGGTCTCACTAAGTTGCGGAGGGCCTCACTAAGTAGCTGAGGCTGGCTGTGAACCTGATCCTCCAGTCTCAGCCTCCCAAGTACTGGGATTACAGGCATGCACCACCATGCTCAGCTCAAAGTATGACTTTTAAAGGAACAATTTCTTTTTTTCTATATTTTTCCTGACCAGGGAACTTTTATGACATTTATGAAATGAATTATGTTTCCCTGAAATACATATGTTGAAGCCCAGCTCCCAATGTGAAGGTTGATGTGGTTATAAATGAGGCCCATATAGAGAATGACTAAGTGTCTTTATAAGAAGAAAAGAGTAGGGTTGCACACACATACAAAAGAGGCCGTGTTAGGACACAGTGATAAGGCACTGGCACCAGCCCATAAGCCAAGGGGAAAGATCTCCAGATTAACCAAACCAGCAGCCCTGTGATCTTGGACTTCCAGTCTCGGTGACGTAGATAAATGTACTTATGTTGTCTAAGCCACCCAGTGTATGGTAGGGTGCAATAGCAGTCCTAGCAGACTGAGGCATCAAGATGTTAAAATAAATGTTTTTATATATTCGAGATATGAATATTCAATAATCAACACAAGGCTTATGGTTTCGTGTTTCGATTTCTGACATAGAATCTGGAAAACCAAGAAATATTTTAGTGACATTTTGGTTCATTTAAAAAAAATCTTTATTTAATGAAGATTATAAAAATTTGGTTCTAAAATGAAACATATGTGGTTTATATAGTTAATATATATGAACCCATGTTTATAAGTCTGTGTAACCAAAATACATAACTTTTGCATTAATAAATAACATCAGTTTTTATGTGTGTTTAAAAGTTATAGATACATATTCATATAAAAATGTATATGCATATGTACACATCAGTATGCCATTGTGCATTTACCCCAGTTTAAAACTAATGGTAGTGTTCACTCATTATACATTTTTAAAACATATTATATATGCCAATAATACAAATTTAAAGGATTTATAAGGCATCATATTTAGATACCTATGATCAAGTTAAGAAGAGAGAAATGATAACATTCCCCATAGTGGAAATGCTATAACCCTTCAATTTGTTTCTCTGCATTTAGTCTTGGTTGCCCCCAAATTATCCTCTGCTCTGAAGTCAAATATTTCTTCCCAAGTGCTGTGTGAATTGGTTCCTTTAATGAGATTATTTTTATTCCCTTCAGTTAGAATACATACAAGAAGGCAAGAAGGGAATGCAAAGCCTTTTCTGAGTTTTGTCGTGCCTTTGCCCCAAGCCTCTTTTTGCATATTTCCATAACTCATTGTTCCAGCCCAGATGAAATACTTGTGCACACTGTTGTACAGATGCACACTGATTCATGTGTATGTGCCCGGTGTGTGCTTAGAATAAAGGACTAGCTGCTTCCTCTTGCTTCCCATTGGGTTAAGCTCTTACTCTCACCCATCTTCCCCAGGAATGATCATGCAGCCACCATTTAAATGGCCCTGTTTTAGAGCCTGCTATGATCTGAGTGTGTCCTCAAGCATCCCATTCAATACTTAATAATGGTCCCCATCATTAAGTGGGTGGAAACTTCATCCATCCATAGTATTTCGAGATAGGACCTTTGGGAATTGATTAAAGTCATTAGAGTAGACCTGCCAAGATTGAATTTTGGTGATTTTATAAGTAGAAGGGGAGGGACCAACACACACACACACACACACACACACACACACACACACACACACACATCCTATCTCCCTATCTCTTGCCGTGTAATACTTTGAATTGTCTTAGGACTCTTTTAGAAAGAGGACCATCACCAAATGCAGCCCCTTGATCTTGGACCTGAACTGTGGGCTAAAATAAACTTTCTTTTTCCTTTAAAAAGTAGCTTGCCTTATGTATTCTGTTCTCATAACAAAAAAAATAAACTAATACAAAGCTCCTGTTACTAAGTGAATTGTACCACCTATCCCTCCAGCTCCTATAGCCCTGCAATGTTCTTTTCTTATCTCTTTGCTCCTGAGTCTATGAGCACCTAGAAACCACAAGGAACCCTTTCTCTCTTTTTCCTCATGGTACTTTGCACATGATAGGCTCACAATGCCTTCTTTGATTTAAACAGATGGAAGAAGAGTAAGATGTGCATACATCTTATAAAGATGAATTTAATGTTTTGTCACAAATGCCTATCATTTTCCAAGTACAACTGCTAAGTTCAAATTTAAAAAAATAATAATAAAAAGTAGATATATCACCCTTTTCTTCGAATGGTCACATTTAACACTAAGCTGAGCTTTAGCAAAAATTTAAGCAGTCACATAGTCACTAGGGGTCACTCTTACAATTTTAAATCTTGCGAACCTGAGTAGGTTAGTTTCCTTAAAAGAATTTAATTTTAACACTTCCCTCCCTGGTGTATATAAATATTCCTATGATGATACCTGTTGGCTGTGTTTGTCAAAATAAATAAATAAATAAATAAATAAATAAATAAATAAATAAATAAATAAATAACTGAAAGCTATGTGTATTTGGTTATTAACTCTCATCTACTTTTTTTTTTTTGTCTGTATGTGCTTAAGGGAAACAATAATATAACTGAAAAACATGATCCTGTAAGCATATATTAATGAAAAGTAAAATAATATTTTATCAGTTTTGTTCTGATGAGAACATTTCAATACCTTAACATTGTGCCAAGTGCTGCAAATTTTTACAATGGTGATGGAGAGAGCCTTCCTCCTGTAAGGTGTAGAGGATCTTCCTTTGGATGCACTGTGAAATTACCTGCGGAAATACAGGCACAACACTTGGCTCTTCTAACCACCAAGTGTCATCACAGCAGGAATCTTAATCACACACAGGCTGAAAGGAAACCCACAGACATTTGCAAATGACAGGGGAGCAGCAAAAGGAGAAACAAATCTCTTTCTAGCTGTGTTCTGTGATCATCTCTATTCTTGAGCCTACTCCCAAACCTTTCAAGTAATTAGCACATGGCAATCAATCATGGCTTTTCATGCAGGCACCAGCTTGATATATTGTCTTCCAGGAGCAAGGATTTTAAAAGTTAAGGAAAGACAGAATGGGCAGAAGGCTGAATAGAATAGACAGGAAGCTCTGGTGAGGGTAAGTTATTCCTTTACTGGCCCCTGCAGCTCAATTATTAGGATCCTACTCTCAGTAGGAATGAGCCTAGGTGAAGATCCAAGAATTGCTTTGGAAAATAAGTTTGAGGGGGTGAAAGTGTAGCTCAGGGGTAAAGCACTTGACTAGCATGTATGATGTTCTGAGTTCATTCCCCAGCAATACTAAATAAATGAATGTAGAATGACTGATAAAAATTATTGTGGGCTTTAAAGCCAGAGTGTAAGATTGGAATCCCATCTCAGCTACTCAAAAGCAGTGTAACAGCCTAGCATGGTGGCACATACCTGTAATCACAGAACTTGAGAAAGGCTGAGGCAGGAGGATTGCAGGTTCAAGGCCAGCCTCTACAACTTAGACTCTGTTTCAAAATAAAGAATGAAATAGGGATGGGGGTATAGCTCAGAGGTATAATGCCTCTGGGTTCCATTCATAGGAATCCCCCCCAACACACACAAAGCAGTATAGCCATGAGAAAGTTGTGAACTTCTAATCTTTTTTTCACTTTGGTAGTGGGAACATAAAGACAAAATATACACGTGTGCACACATACATTCATACACATAAATATATCACATATGCATATACTGTGTATACACATGCATATATGTGTGTATGAGTATGTGAGTGTGTGTGTGTGTCTGTGTGTGTGTGTCTGTGTGTGTGTGTGTGCATGTGAACAATTTTAAATACTGGCCAAATGTTGATGTTCAAAAAAGTTTCCTTTTCTTATTCTTCTATCTGAGAAAATCATATCAGTGTAATCAAACGCCAGGAAATATTGACCTATTATACAACTGGGGGAAAAGATAGGATATTTGAAATTGGATGTGTCCCAGAAAACCTAAGGTGTTTAGTTACCATAATGATATGGCAAAACCTGATTTCTGCTCATTCAATCTCTTTGAAAGGCATCATAAACCATTTATTGATTTTTCTAAAAGGAGAAATAAGAAAAATGTTCCAACTGAATATGAAGTCAGGCCATCCAATTTCAGTTACAAACTTGGGCGATGGTCCTGACAGACCCTCTCAGTGGGCTCAGCTGCACTGAATGTAAACACATCCACAGGTGAGAGGCCTCTCATCTCAAACATAAGGGAAAAGCTGAAGACCAGTATCAAGTACAGCCACAGAAAAGATGACCGTGGCAGACCCTATTGCTGAACTTGGCTGGCTCTGCTGAGGATGTCTTACGCTAGGGTTAACTTTACATCCAGCCACTTGTTTTCCATAGCCTCAGCCTACAGAATCTAGGAAGAGAACTGTAATGAAAGCTGCAAAGCACAGACAGGGCTATTTAAAGAATTTAGTGGCCAACACTGAGAATAAAACTCCATGAGCTGCTTCAGAGAGATATTCAGGGAAGTGTGCTGATTCTACCTCTAAAGCACTTGGGAAAGAAGCATGAAAAAACACTGTCGCTGTTAATCTTTAAGAGCCAAAAAGATAAACATTCTATCTAGAAAGTCCATCTCTGCAAATCTTTTTATGATCTCAAGGATTTTGCACAAAAAATGCTACCATCTTGGAAACAAATATATGGAGACAGAGATGTGTGGCAGAAAGAAGAATTCTGAGTACAAGTATCTGATACTGATTATATGACTTAACCTCTAAGACAACATTCCTATTAGGCAAGATGGAATAATAGCAGCTCCTTCCCATAACTTTAGCAAAGATGAAAAAAAAAAATGATACTGCATTTGAAGTTTGGCACAATGTCTGACACATATCAAGTACTAAACAAGTGCAAATTGCTATCATTAACAGTATTACCACCGATATTATGAAATGAGAAAAATAATCTTTCCTAATGTGCTTAGTTCATTTAATGATGGCTTGCAAGAAATTGATCTTTCCACTCTATTTGAAATTCTTAGTGTAGCCATTATCAGCAGGACACAGAGGTGCCAAACTTGGCCTTAGTTTACTTTGTACTGTCTGAAATATTTGCAAGAGTTGTAACCCAAAATGACTTTGTTCACAAGGAGAATACGAACATGGGTCTGACTTGTATTTCAATATAACTATTCTAGAGATAGAGGGATGAGAAAGGTGATTTGTATGATGTCTAAGATTTAGTAGACTGTTAAGTTATAAGTTCCTAAGCAAATCAAAAGATTTTCTCAAAGAATGCTTGCTAACTGAAGTTCTTGGCTGAATGGACGGAATATATTTGTAGTTGGTTCAAGAAAAAGATTTTATTCCCCTAAAGTGAATGCAAAATCAGAAGAACAGAAATTTATTTTTTTCAAATTATACTATAAAAATGGTGCAAAGCTGACCACATAAACACACTGAGTAGACTATCCATCATTTGATGCACACTAAAATGGCCTGTAATTCTCCTAGGTATCTATCCCATGTGCCAGTCCCTGATTTGTTATTACATGATATCTTCATATGTGTCTGAATATCTCCTATAAACCTTGATTAACATAGAGATTCCTCAAGAAGAAAAATATATTTTTATTGTAAACTTCTTACTAGGTACTTTGATTATAGAATCAAGGTTAAAAATCTATTTCAAAGAGTCAGAAAGATGGAGGGCAGGGAATAAAGTTTTAAAAAGGAAAATTTGAAAATAATTGACTTTCTACAAATCACTAATTTATTCAATTAGTCATTTATGCTTTTGATTCATCTGTTCTTTGAAAGAAGCCATTATTTATCATGATGCATGTAAGATAGAAATGTTAAAATAACAAAGTGTAATAAGACTCAGTCCCTGAATTCAAGGAATTCCTAGTTTAAAGGAAGAGCAATGCTTAATCAATGGCTTAAGAGATGTCTTACAGCAGAAGGACCAAGAAAAGCTGAATGATAATTCTCTCATTGTGATTGAGAAGCCACAGAATAGGAAAATAGGTAGCTTTTCAGTTGAATATTGAAATATGCATAGTAGTTTATGAGAAGGATAATTTCACACCCAGCTGAGCCTGACTGGAGTTTATTAAACATTATACTATCAGAACAATAAAATTTACCTTAATTATTTTCACCTGGTAGCTTCTTACTATTAAGATACATTTGGAAATAAATCAGAATAATACAATCCTAGAAATTGCAGGCAAATATTATTAATGCTAAAATATAGTCACTAATATTATTTAGGAGTTTACTATGTTCTGAATACTGCTTCAAATGTCCTATTGGCATATTCTCATTTATCTGATACAAGATGATATGAAGAGAGTGAAACATGCACATTTTACAAGTGAGGAAAGTACGGCTCTGACAGTATGCCCAAATTTCTCAAGGTCAACCTAAAATCAACACTTTCTGATTCTGAAATCTGTACTTCTAAGAATTATGAAGCACTTCCACTCTTCTCTATTCCTCAGTGTGTTGGTACTCAGAGTAGGTACCACTGATCAGCAGTATCAACATTATCTGGGAATATATGGTAAATAAAGAATTTCAGGTCCTATTCAAGATCTCCTTAACAAGAATATGCATGTAACCAAGATTCCAGGTGATTTCCATGCATAACAGTGTATGTGAAACATTGGTTTTGGCCACCCCCTACCTCTAAAAATACCATATAGATGACTGTCCATGTCCTCTTTAGAGAATCAGGGAATTAACTATTTCATCAGCTAGTGTCAGTTGTGAACTTGCTACTAACACTTGTCTCTCTGTTACACAAGCCATTTATCAGATAAAATGCCAGACATTATTCCCAGATAACAAAATGAGTCATCACCACATAGTATCTAGTTATGCTCAGATTTGGGCAATATTTCCTCCCTATAAGGAATGTCCCTCCCTTATGGAACAATAGGGCATTTAATCCCTGAATCTTTCATGGGTCAACTTTTCTTATCGGTGGGCCCAAAATTGAACACATAGAAAAATCTTTTATTCTTCACTTTCATCTAGGTATTCCAACATTTTTTTTTACTATTAGTTTAATAATGGCATGTTTTTTTCCTTTTATTTCTGGTCTCACATTTCTAGGCCAATAGTAGTTGCTCTCAAAATTAATCCTAAGAAACTAGCCAACTAAAGCAAGGGGTATTTTTCCTGTAGAATACAAACAATCACATTCTGTGCTCTAAATATGCTCGGGCTATTATTAACTTAATAACACTGAACATCTACATCATCTCATTAAGTCATTTATCAGTTAAAGTGCAGATGCTAGTCCCAGATAACAAGTCACCATAATAATCTCTCTACTTATGGTCATATTTGGGCAAGAAGGCCCTGTGTATACCCCTTCACATCCTGCCAGAATGAAGGAGATCATATATTGGAAACTTTTTTTTTTTTTTTGCAAAGACTTCTGTAATTTTCTTCTCCATAACCTTTATACCTTTTGACCATTCACTGAGTGATCATGAACTTGCACTGTAAATTGTTTATGCAGGAACAGCAGGATTCAAGAAAGCAATAGAGATTTACCCTTCCTTTGTCCATGGAACAAGATGTTCATACCACATCTGGTACCTAAGGAAGGGCAAGTGAGTGCGTAAGAGTCCTTGTTTTCTAGGTCAGTGACTTGAGGGAGGGAGACAGGGAAGAAAAAAGTAACCACGATAGAAACCTCACTTTGGGAACAATTCTATGGAAAGTAGAGGGATAAACGCTCAATTGACTCAGAGAAAAAATATTTCTTATAGAGATGGTATTTAATATCTCTTATAAGTACGATTTTGCTAGCCAAAGAAGACAAAAAAGTTATTCCAGATAACCTGCTTGTGAATAAACAGACAGAAAAGAATATCATATATTCAGGGAGTGGAGGAAAAATTGGTAAGTTGGAATTTGAAGGGTTGGGGAAGAAATAACAGATAATCTGTTACCAACTTGCATTTTCAGAAGACCTTGTATACTGGACCATGAAGCCAGAATTTAGTTATTTGAAAACTGGGATGTCAAATCATAAGTTTTATAATTTTTTTTTTGTACTAGGGTTTGAAGCCAGGGACATTATACACACTATACCTCCAAGCTATACCCTCAGCCCTTTTGTTTTTCTGAAACAGGGTCTCAATAAGCTGTTGGGGCTGGCCTCAAACCTGTGATCCTTCTTTCTCATCCTCTCAAGTACTGGAACCACAGACATATGACACCATACCCAGCACATGAACTTCTTTTTTAATTAGACAAAGTAAAACCCTTGGTTAAGTTGAACAAAGGGAAAGAAAATGAATGAGACTGAGGGTCAAACTATTTCACTGGAGGCTGGACCCACAGTAGAGCTTAGAATTGTCCAAAGTCCTGCTTGATCAATGCTTGCAGAATGTATCACCCAGATATAATGGCCAAAGCACACTAAAAATAATAAAAGTCTTGCCAGCACAGCTGTTTGACTGCTAAACAAAACAAACGCTTAAAGCGTTTGGAAATTGTACGGGAATTAATTTCCATTCCCCAATGGTAGAGGGAAAAATCCTCAAGTACATTTTCTGTTGAGTGTTTTGCTGGATGAACAGACCAGAAAGCCTGAGTACATATTCTTAATGAAATGTATAAATATTCTACCCATTCAGAAGGAATCTGTACAGTAAATTCAAAGGAGGAAGAAAATAGCTTTGAGAATAAACTCTAAATGGAAGAAAATCCAAATCATATTCACAAGGAAATGAAAACACATACACCCTTGTGTATTCTAACAAAGAAATCACTTAACCAGTAGGGAATGAGTGTTTGTAAACCAACAACCTCACTGGGACTTTTGAGGATTCTAAATAACTATTTGCAAAGTGTGTCCCACCCAATGCCTCTTTAAACTTGTACACCTTCAACAAGTTACTACTATTGTCTACATTTAATGGGATCTAAAAAATTTAGACTTGAAGAAGTTGAACAACTAATTTAATTCTCAAGTCCCAGTACAGCAAAAACTGAAATGGAAGCTTTGCTAAATATGTACCACATAAATTGCCATTTTTGAGGTTAAAGTGATTAAATGTTGATAACTTTGTATTGATCCAAACTAACAAATTAAAAGATTATCAGTCAACATCATGTAATTTTATACTAGTTCCATGGTTGCAGAGGCAAATTAATTCAAAATGTCAAGTGAAATGTCAAATAAAATGGTTCTGGATCTCAGTTCAGCTAGGGCCAGGTTTGTCATGGGATTGGATATTAAACTAAAGGAAGACCTATTGGAAAACCATTACTTCTCCATTTTTTCTGAAAATCTGTTACAGATTGCCATCTCTAGAATATTATAATATTATTTATTAGAGTCATAGCATATCATATATATTATACATATAACTATCCCTACATGAATGCCCACAATTATATCCCTATCATGTTTTGTTCTGGTTCAAAATGTCCTTTCATTAAAATGTATTCATGTTTTCTGGTAAAGAAAAATGATATTCAGTAATGCAATTGCAAAGATGAGCCTCAGCTTTGTGAATCATGATAGTTAGGGCTGGGGGGATAGTGGCAGAAGTTTTCTTGTCAAAGGACCATATAAGGTTCCAACCAAGAACTCTTTGAATGATATCCTTTTGGCTATAAGGCAAGGACCACAGATTTTGAAGGACCTTTACCTTGTTATTTACTTCTAATTGAAAGAATGTGTCTACAATGAGTACAAAGAATTCTCATTATCTAAACTTCCCTCTGTCTTGAAGAAGGTTGTTCTACTAGTGACCTTTAGCTGGTGTATTTCATCAGCACACTTTCTAGTGGCTGTATATGCTGACCAAAGCTATCCACAAGAGAATAGAGTTTTTGCAAAGGACTTTAATGTACCTAGTCCACTATCCATAGGGTATGTGTACTTTATAGCTTCAACCAGTGATTGATTAGTCAGAAGCAATGAGGCAAAATTTGCCTTCTCAGAACAACTCTAAACATCCAAAGGTATTATGCTTATTCTGAGTTGAAACATGTGAACAATAACTAATAGCTCTTCAAATGCCCAGCAATCACACATAAAATTACGTCTCTTCCTTCACATGTCACCAGATGTCTTACACTGGTGTTATCCTTCTGAACCTAAAATCTGTCTCGGTTCTTTAGTATGTTCCTCAGATGTTTTAATATGGAATTCTGTCAACAATCTGATATTTCCATGTGACATCGTGCTATGCTTAAGTATGGTTTGTTACCCAAAGGAACATGTTCTAGAAGATTGGTCTGTAGTGTGGTGGTGTTGGGAAAGTAAAGTTATCTTTAGAAAGTATATTCTAGTGGGAGGGAATTAGGTCCTTGGGGTCATCACCCTTAAAAAGATAATGAAGTCTCAAGAGGCCCTCATTTATTCCTACAAGAATGGGTTGTTATAAAAAATAGTGGTCTTTGAAAATCTCTGGATTCCTGTCTTGTTGGTCTCCCACATGATCCTGTCGTCTGCTCTGTAACCCTCACAAGAGGCTGAGAAGATGAAGCTGTCCAATTTTTTGACTTTCAGGCTCCCAAATTGCAAACTAAATAAACTTCTTTTCTTTTATAAAAGACCCAATCTGAAGTACTTTGTTATAGCAATAGGAAATAAAGTAAGGTGAATTCTCATACCATTTTTAGTTGTTTGGTTTTTGGTATTAGAGATTGAAACAGGGATTACTTTTGAGCTACACTGCTAGCCCTTTTTTATTTTTTAATTTTGAAAAAGGGTCTCACTAAGTTTCAGAGGGCTTTGCTAAATTGCTGAGGCTAGCCGTGAATCTTTGATTCTCCTGTCTCAGCCTCCCAAGTATTGAGATTACAGTCCACCAGCTGGGGTCCTCTAGGCATTTTGAATATAATACTCAGAAGGGCCCTCTACTCATCTAATATGAACACAAAGCCACATCTACTCTGCTACTTAAGATAAAGAATTGTTCTTAAGTTATCTTTAAGATAAAGGGTAAGATCTCCATCCTTTCACACACAAAAAACTGTCCACTGTACAACTTTGGCCAGTCTTCTCTGCCAACTTGTGCATAGCATCCATGCTAATGCACCTATGAAGAAAGCCTTGTTTTCTGTCATCCTGGGGCTTTTGCTCTTCTCTTTTCCCATGGAGAAGCTCTTTAGGACTCAGCTCAAGAATATCTTCTTGAATAAGTCTTTCATTCTTCTCCCAGGGTCTGAGAGATGGTGTTCCACCAGAGTAGTATTTCTCTGAACTCCTGGAATTTATCCTACTCACACATTTGGAAGGTTTCTTTTTCTATTTCTCTTCCAAACATGCACAAATGGACCATGATTTCTTTGAGGGTAGACATTGTCCTGTCATCTCATATTCCTCTTTCTTGTATTTATTTTTTAGAGAGTAAAAGCCTACTTTAAGGGAACAAATTCAGCTAACACAACTTGGCAGTTGGTGACTGGACAGAAGAATATATATAGCAGACTTTAATGGACTGCAGATTATGTACACACTTAGACATTAGTATGGTTTTCCTAATGATCAACAATCCCAGCCTTCTATGCCAATTCCCTTAAGGTTGGACATGAGTAACTATCTTAAAAGAAAATGCTCAAATCACTCAAAAAGGTCATTTTTACTAGGAGTCTCTGCTTAAAGAGTGGATGTGACCTATGTCAATGATCTGAGAATTAAGTAAGCCCTACCTTAGAGCTCCCACACACATTCCTGGTCCTTACTACCATGTAAAGAAAGGGAAAATCATAATTAAAACAGGAAAAAATATATCCATATTGAGGATAGGCAAATTCAATTCTATTTTATTCTTTTTTTTAATTTTTAGTTGGCAATGTCAGGGTGATTGTAACTCCTCCTGTCTTTAAACAGCTCTGAATGCACTTCTTGAATACCCAGCCAGCAAGATTAACAGAGACACTTTGGGTGTGGAAGAAGTGATCAATCTCTAAATAGGATTGGGGTAGTTTCCAATGAGACATGACAATCCGATTATGGAATAACCAAGAGAAAGAAAATGTGTTCAGATCAACTTTAAGAAATGGAAGAAACTAAAGGTCTCTTTACTCTTGTCCTATTCCAGAATAGGGCAAGATAAGTCATCTCAGAAAGATGAAAAGACTTGTAAGTGTGTGTGTGTTGGGAGGGGTGTTAAAATGCTATGTGAAATATCTGGCTATTATATTTCCTAATCCTTCCTATCTAATCAAATAGTAACTTTTCCAGAAATTCAAAATTCTTCACAAGCTTGACCTTTTCTGACTCCAGATAAACTGGTGTGGAGGGTGCGTCCATACCCAAAGGTTCTATTTTAATTGGTCTCAAATTCGATTTAGGCATGGACATTTCAAAAGCTCCTAGGTAATTCTGGTGCTTATCTAGCATTGAGAAATAATGCCTGTAGCCTCAGTTCAACTCTGTCTTTTGCTAGTACAATAAATAGCAGTGTTTTGAATGTATCATTTAAAAACTTGATATTTGCTTTTATTAAACTGTTTGTTTGAATGTGATTGACTCTTGTGTCTGCCAGCTAGTACTGGCTAGCTCTGGTTTCTGCTTAAAGTTGCTAAGTAGCATCAAGAAGTAAAAGCAGGAATAAAAATAAGTAATAGTAACATTTATTGAGGTACCATTTTAAGTACCTTATAGATAATTATCCATTTAGTCCTTGAAACAAAGATATTATTTAAATATTCTTATTCTTCTGCTTATATTTTACAGACAAGAAAACAGAGGCCCAGAAAAGTTGAACTAAATTGAACTGTACAACAGAGTAAATAAAAGATATAACTTTTTCTGTGAAAACCAGCAATACACATTGAGACTTGTTCAGAATAACTCCATAAGTTTTTATTTGCATCTCTCTGATTGTTAATGATGCTTAACATTTTTTCATACTTTTATTGGCCATTTGTATTTCTTCTTTTGTGGAGAGTCTATTTAGTTCACTTGTCCATTTTTGATTGGGTTAATTGTTTTCTTAGTGGTGAGTATCTTAAGTACTCTGTTTATTCTAGATATTATTCCTTTATCAGAGGAGTAGCTGGCAAAAATCCTCTCCCATTCTGTTGGCTCTCTGTTGAGGTTCTTGATAGTTTCCTTTGCTGCATAGACGCTCTTGAGTTTAATGCAATCTCACATATTGATCCTTCTTCTAAGTTCTTGTGCTTCTGATGTCTTGTTGAGAAAGTTTTGACCTGTGCCTATATGTTGAAGTGTTGGACCTATGCCCTCTTTAAGTAGCTGCAAGGTCTCTGGTCTTGAATACCCAGGTAAGGAACTGAGTTTTCTATCCATGTGAAATATTACCTAGTGCAGACAACACACCAGTTATCTGTAGGGGTTCAGCCCAGGAAATTAAGATAGTTTATAAATAAACTCAAAGCTCAATGGATCCTCCAGTGCATACTTTGGAAAGCACATAGAGCTTGACAGTAACCTACCAATCGTGAGATACTAATGAAAAAATATATAGGTTTCAAGGCCAAGGACTTCCCTCAGGTCAGACAGATGTTTCTTCCTGCCCCTCACTTCAGTACACTACATGAGGAGAAGAGATGTGATTGAAACCACAAAGAGACTTTCATTCCTGCCTCTGTACTTTCTGAATGACCTACATTCTGCAATGGAAGCACGTATAGAGTCTTCATTATATTCTTGAAAGCAATGAGCCACAGACAGGACAAAGAGACTTATAGCACAGGCAGAGAGTTACTCTGTAAACACATCTATAGACCCATTCACCTACACAGCATGAGCTCATCTATCTATTATTGCTAAAAAGAAATTTAAATAAGAGAAAAAACTAATTATCTTATTTTACTAAGCAAGGAACATTTCACTTAAGTCAAAATGAGATTATTTGTCATTTGGTATTTCAATTGCTAGTAGAATTTAGACTTATTGAAAGTAAACTGAGATTCTACTATGTTATATAATACAGAACTTCGCTAGGGCAATCAGCCATTGATTTTCTAACTATGCTTTCTATGGATACAATTTCATATCTGAAAATTAAAATAATAGTTATCTTACAAAGAATTCATGGATCTATTGATAGCTAGCATAATTGGTTCTTACCATGTTAGAGGCACTGTGGCATATTTTAATTCAATTGTCAGGCCAATTCCATGAGACAACATCATCATCCTAATTTTCAGATAAGTAAATTAAGCAAGGGAGCTAAAGTACATCACCTAAGGTCACACAGCTAAAAATTTCTCTTCAGTTGGCTATATTCACCTTCACGTAATATCCTTGTTATCAAGGTTAAATGTGATCTATTTCTTTATTATTTGTATTTCACAGAGGTGTGATCAATAAAGATGGTATGGTTTTCTTGGGCTATTTGGGATGTTATATATTTTGGAGATTCTCAGAAATGACTTGCATGAGCAAGTTAATTAGGAAAGAAAAAACTTCTTTAAAATTGACCACCAAGAAAATGATGAGGCCATAATTCTAGTACCCCATACCAAAGCATCTCTTTTTAGATCTAGAAATATGCCATTGCCATGAAACACTGGTTTGAATCTATACATTTCCATATACAATAAAGGAAACAATCTCTGTCACTCATACCTCCAGAGGTGTGGAAGACCTATTGGAATATTTACTGTATCTTTTGTTTAGTTCTATAAAGCTCTGGAGTTCCAGGAAGAGGTTGAGGGTGATCAATATTCTGCTCATAATTCCTCTGCTCCAACCAACACAGTAACTCTTTAATTTATTTTACATTTTAGGTATTGAAAAACTTCAAGAAAGGGCTTTCTAAAAAGAAATGTTTCAACACAATTGAATGATGTACATGAAAACACCTGTTATGCTGTACAATAAATAATTAATTTTTATTACTCATAATTATCATAATATACAGTGAGCTAGCTAGGAAAATTTCATGGAGAAGTAGGGAAATGATAAAAAGAACACTGGCTTTGAGATAAGAGAGAACAATGCTTGGTTTGTGGATTAGTCAAAGTTCTTTGGAAAAATAGAAAAACACATATTTCCTATATATTCTATGTTACATGGGGAAATGTTTGTATGCATATGTATATATTTTATTATGTTATAAGGATGTGATTGTGGAGATTAACACTCAAGATTAGCCAACTGTAGACTCAGGAGAGGGAATAGTATGATTTCAGTCTCAAAAATTGCAAGCTCAAGTCTCCCCAAAAGCTGATATCTCAGTTTCAGTCAGAAAGCAAAAAAAAAAAAAAAAAAATACTGGCACCCCAGCTCATGGTTGTCAGGCAGGAGGAGTTTGGGTTCCATTTAGACTTTCAACTGATTGGTTGAAGCTCAAATCCTCAACCTTAGGGAGGGCAATTTCTTAACCCCATCAAACAATTCAAATATTAACATATTAACATTCTTACAGATGTTCACTTCAGTGTTTGGGTACTCGATAGCCTAATTAAGCATAAAATTAACCATCACAATTCCAGCTTCTACCACATATTAAGAGGTACTAGATGAAACTAAACTAATGGCTTAAATTGTTTAATCATCAACAAATTGAGGGTAAGAAACCATCTCACATAGGGTCATTTGGAGGATTGATTATGCTGTCACCTATGAATTGTCCTTTACTATATAGATTATATCTGCCTTCGTGCTTCATCCTCTCACATAAATGTTCCTTCATCTGTAAAGTGGAAATAATCTTTGCCACATCTGCACATCATAAGGGATAATAAACATAAAGGAATAAAGAATGACACAATCTGGATAAGGCCATCTATGATGAGATCCTGATTCTCTTCTTTAACTATTCTGGGAACAATAAGCTTGATATTAACACTCTGTGTGTACATGTGCATAAACACACACACACACATACACTCACACAAAAAGTTTACCATGACCTATGACAATAAGCATATTGTACTTAGAGGAATTAGGCCTCTCATGAGAATATATATATACACATATATATATATATATATATATATATGAGGATATATGTATGTATACATATATATACACACACACACACATATATATATATATATATATATATATATATATATATAAGTTTGTCAGACTAAAATTGCATTTTGAGACTGTTAGTCAGCTTTTCATTGCTGTGACCAAAATAGATAAGGGAAAGTTTACTTTGACTCCATGATCAGCAGGCTCCATTGCTTTGAACCTGAGATAGTGGAAGGGCATGATGGAGGAAAGATGCTTAGCATGGCAATCAGGAAGGGGAGAGAGCAAGAAAGAAAGAATAAGAAGCCAGAGAGAAGAAAAACTGTTCCAGACCAGTGACCTACTTCCTCCATCCAGGTTCCACCTCCCAGTAGTCCATTCAGCTAATTCCCTGGTGAGGTCAGAGCCTTTACAACCTTATCATTTCCCCAAAACCCCATTTCCAAATTCAGATGAGTTTCAAATTCCAGCCCTAAATCATAACACAACAAAAGAAAAATATATTAAATAATAGCTTATTATTATTGTCACTGTCAATTTATTTCATGCATATGCTGCAGCAGTCATGCCATTTTTTTTTTTGTCTAAACTTGCATTTGATTTCAGGAACTGCATTGGTTACCTATTGCTATATGCTGAATTACTAAACTCTTAGCTTCATGTAATACATATCTTTTAGCTCATAGTTATACAGGGAAGACTCCAGAAATGGATTGTCTAGATTTTCTCCATGGCTGCCATCAACGTGTTGGCAAAGGCTGGGTTCTTGTTTGAAGTCTTAACTAGGGATGAATCCACTTCCAAGCTTGCTTAGGCTGCTGGCAGAACTGATCTCTTTCTGAGCATAGGACCAAGGTACCTTGGTCTTTATTGATTGTTTCTTGTGGGTCACTCTCAGATTCCAGAGGCCCCCTGCAGCTCCTGCTGCATGCTTCTCTCCAGAAGTAGTACCCAATATAACAGGATATAAGAGCTCACATCTTTTTTTTTTTTAATTTTTTTATTGTAGTAATTCGTGCAATATAGCATACATCTTTGTTGAGTACGAGTTGTTAACAACATATTTGCACACAGTTCTCATTTGACCCTTTCCCCAATTCCCACCCCAATCCCCTCCCCTTCCCTCCCCCTCAGGTTCACTTCGGTGAGTGACCTTGATATGATTGTGTAATTACATCACGTGCTTGAGGGGGTCCCTCTGCCCCCTGCGTCCACTACAATTAAATCAACTTCATTGTTTATCGAGGATCTCTCCTTTTCATCTGGAGACCCTCCTATGCCACATCCCCTCCCTAGCATCCACAAATTAGGGAGAACATATGCTTCTTAACTCTTTGTGACTGACTAATCTCACTTAACATAATGTTTTCCAGATGCATCCATTTCCCTGCAAAGAACATGATTTTATTCTTCTTTATGGCTGAGTAAAATTCCATTGTGTACATATCCCATAGTTTTGTAATCCATTCATCTGTAGTTGGACATCTTGGCTGCTTCCATAGTTTGGCTATTGTGAATTTAGCTGCTATAAACATAGATACACATGCATCGTTCTGATAGTTTGGTTTCCATTCTGTTGGGTATATACCCAGTAGTGGTATTGCTGGGTCATATGGTAGGTTCACTCCCAATCGTCTGAGGATCCTCCATACTGTCTTCCACAGTGGTTGCACAAGTTTGCAATCCCACCAACAATGTACTAGGGTTCCCACTTCTCCA
>PVLC010012756.1:0-43466 GCA_004027655.1 Graphiurus murinus
CATCAGAGGGATGAAGGGTATACACAGGGTATTCTAAAGGCATCTGTTACATGTGGAAAGACTTCAGCATAGTTACTGGCAATCCTAAAGACTCCCTTCACTATATGCAGTGTATACATAGCATTATCTGCAAAGACAAAGAAGAGCAAGGAGGAGAGGAGACAGCCATGCCATGGGGCACTGGACAGTGATGCTTTCAGAAGCAACAGATTTTTCTGGAGCAGACTTTGCAAATGCAATACAGCATTGGGAAACTAGAATCCAGTTAGTGAGTTACCTGAATGACTAGAAATCCTGAAGACCCACCTATTGATGTTGACAGAGAAGTAACCTCATGAAAGTTTTCTTACGTTCAGAGATTCACAGACTGATTCAGCACTGAAAGTGTATTTCTAGATATACGGCCACCCGTCATTGCTTGTGGCTTATGGCATGGATAGCCCCTCTGGGCTCTACTTTCTCATCTTTAAGGGAGAGAGGTTCTTTAGCTCTAAAATTTTATGTTTGACAAATCACTAAGTACAAGATGAACACTACATAAATATTAAGCCACATTCTGCACAGTCACACATCCCCAAAGTAAGGTATTTTCCTTTCTCTCTAAAAAGGAGATAGTATATTTTTGTCCCTGCATCTATCCTTTGCAGATGAATGCAGTACTCATCCATCTGGCTTCTTGTAGATGCTGCTTGTATCCATGTTGCAAGTTCCTCCCAAATCTTATTGATTAGTCAATTTATTTCTCTCATTCTCCATACACACATATATAATAATATATAATAGTATATGCATATATACATATACACATAGTATATTATGCATATATACACATATATATGTATATAGGTATATGCATATATATGTATGTATATGCATATGTATACATATTTTTTGTTTAATAAAAACATCTCATGAATCTCCTTACTCTTATTTTGGAGATTATATATTTAGGCTGTATGGCGTGGGATAGAAGGCAAAACAACATTGTGCTCAAGAAAGATTCTGATGCTACTAATTACTCACTAAGATATGGATAAGACCATTTTGTAAGCAATGGTTTGGCTCATTTAAAATTCCTTTGTTTTCATTTTTAGAAAAAAGAGAGGGGAAAAAAGAAGAAAGTCAAAAGGATGAAAGAACAAAAGAAGCTCCCCATAGCAAGACAGAATCTTTTGCCAGCACATTTAAGAATCTAAATGGTGCCAAGTGCCATGCAGAGAGAGGGATGCTACTCACTGCAGTGAATAAAATGGAGAGTGGAGAAAGCACGGGTCAGGAAATAGTTTTTGAGTGAATGGCAAGACTTGGGAGAATTTAAATGCTGACTCCTCTCCTGGTAGCACAGTCAGACAGGAAATGTTATATAACTATAACAGGATAAAATAGACTGAAATCAGACCTAGGAAAACCATCCCCAAAACAGGGGCTGAAGTAGACCCTGCTGTGGTCAGGTATATGTCTCCTTGTGGTCAAAAGGCCTGATGGTAGGAAGACCAAGAAATGGTGCCAGTTGAGGGAGAAACAGGGCTTTGACTACGCACTATAGCACAGGACAGTGCTGGCACTGGCAGGCACTACTGCGAGATTCAAGCAAAGTCCTATGTCTGTAGGGAAGGCAGATGGTGTGGGTGAAGGTAGGAGGGCCTGGCTTACAATGCTGGAACTAGAAGTCAGGTCCTCATTACAGGGTGGGCTTGGAAATGAGCATCTTACTCTTGGGTGGTGGCGGAGGGTGGAGGGGAATTGATGAACGATAGGACAGATTGTTGAAGAGGAAGCTATGTTAGTTTTCTAGGGATACCATAACAAAGTGCCACAAACTAGGTGACTTAAAACAACAGAAATTTATTGTCTCACAGTACTGAAAGACAAAAGTCTGAAATCAAGGTGTCAGCAAGGTTGGTTCTTTCTGGAGGCTCTAAGGGAGAATCTATTTAATGTCTCTCCTCTAGCTTTGGGTGAATTCTGGCAGTCCTTGATGTTCCCTGGCTTGCAGCAGCATCACTCCAATCTGCCCCCACCATCATGTGCCATTCTCCCTGTGAGTCTCTGTGCTATGCCTGTTTTTCTTCCTCCTCCTCCTCCCCCTCCTTATATTAGGGATTGAACCTAGGGAGCATTTTACCTCTGAGCTATACCCCCAGCCCTTTTCATTTTGAGACAGGGTCTTGCTAAATTACTGTGTGCTGGCCTCAAACTTGTGATCCTCCTGTCTTAACCTCTCAAGTACTAGTATTATAGGTGTGCACCACTGTACCTGGCTTGTTTTTTTTTTGTTTTGTTTTGTTTTTCTTGTAAAAACAACCAGTCTTGGGAGTAGGGCCCACCATAATGTAGTATAACCTTATTGTAGTCTCACCAAATTACAGAGGCTGAGAGGTTCCAAGCTCTGCATTTGGCAAGCTGGGAATCTAGAAGTGCCAATGTATAGTCCAGTCTGAATCCCAAGGCCTGAGATCCAGGAAAGCCAATGGGGTAAGCTGGTAGCCTTGAGACCCAAGAAGTGAATATTTTTCCATTCAAGTCCAAAGACTGGAAATTGCAATGTCCCAGCTTAAAACAGTCAGGTAGGAGGAATTCCCTTTAACTAACAGGAAGCCTTTTATGCTATCCAGGCCTTCAACTGCTTAGATGTAGGCCATGTACATTAGAAAGAGCCTTCTGCTTTATAAATATAAACACACATATGTGTGAGGAAATATAGGAATTAGTTCAAATGATTATGGAGGCTGAGAAGTCCCCCAATCTTATATGTGAAGAACTAGGAAAGCCAGTCATGTGATTCAGTCTGAGTCGGAAGGCCTGAGAATCAAGGTGTTGATGGTTTAATACCAGTCCAAGTTTGAAGCCCAAGAATCAGAAGCACCAATGTCTGGAGGAGAGAGAGAGTGAATTCACCCTTCCTTTGCCTTTTCGTTCTGTCCAGACCTGAACATATTAGATGCGATTCACCTGCATTGGTGAGGGTGTCTAGCTGCTGATTTAAACGCTGATCTCTACCAGATGCAGCCTTATAGACATACTCAAGAAATAATGTTTTATCAGCTATCTGGGCATCCCTTAATCCAGTCAAGTTGACACATAATATGAACCATCACTATTCCTATTTTCAAATAAGATTTGAGGTTCTGAATAGATAGGACTTTAGGAGAGGTATATTTTTCAAACTAGTACTGTTTCCTAAAGAAATCAAAGCTCCATGAACCAATATTGTAGCATGATTGCCAAGTAAAAACATGATATTATATTCTGCTCTTGGAAGTAAGATTGAACTTGTCAATATATAACCATAAGACATAAGATGATAGATATTAAGGAATGATATTAAGGAATATGGGACTCCAGTCCCATATTTTTTTTGGGGGGGGGGAGAAACTTCGATGGTCAATTCATATGCTTAGCCTGCATCACATTCCAGCTCACAGACATGGATCCTATTTAAATTAGCAGACTCTCTATTCCTCCTTAAAATTACAGTCTAACCAAGGAAAAGTATCTCCCCTTTCCACCCATATATCCTCATGAGAATCATTTCTTTAGGAGCTATCCCTTCTAATTTGAGAATGCCAGATGCAGAAGAATTTAAGACCGACTGTTTTAGTATAATCTAACTTTTTGGATGTGAAAAGACTAGGTTGGACATTGGGGTACAATTGGAAATACTGGTATATGTTTTCACACCAGGCTTGGTTGGATGTCCTTGGCTTACATTGTAAATTATAGGATACTTCTGAGGTTCTGAGAAAGGTTTTACCTTAAGAGATAAATAAAGGCCTTCAGAGTCCATTAAGGAAGAGAATGCAAAACTTACCTGATGAATAATTTGGACAGAATTAGTGGCGTAAACACCACCACAAAAAGTTGGGAATGATCTTGAAGAAGGATTAAATTATTAGCCAAGAGGTATAGATGTTGCAATAAGTGGAGATGACCTTGTGAGGAGAAGTAGATATTACCTCTATGAGCAAAGAACTCTGAAAGACCTAACTCACATTGTTTGGATACATTCAGAAACTCAGATGGTTAAGTCCATTCGCAAAGCAAAAAAAGTAAAGGCAGAGGTCATAGGAGGAACTCAGGAGTCCCTAAGAGGCAAGTCACCTCTCATACTAGGCTGAACAGACCATCAGTGGGAGGAAGGTACCTAGGACTTCATACAGGGAGTCTTCTGTTTATCCAAAAGCTATTGCTTTTCAGTTAACCCATGTACACCCTGAATAGCTACTACTGTGCAAAATCACAATTAAATGATTCTACCTTCTGATTTAATTTTCCTCTAGCAAGCTGGGTAGGCTAATGTCAGTGGAAAACAAAAGCAAAAACAATTAGGAGATAAGAAAGAACAAAGACTTATTTTTAAGATGGTGTGTGTAACCTTCAGTTACAAATAAGATATTAGAACTTGACAAAGACAGCACCAATTCACTCCCTTCCCTTTGGAAATCTCCCCTTTTCTCATCTTTTCTAACCCGCCTTCCTCTGAAAGTGTCTAGCCCAGTTAGAAATCATCACAATGTAATAATAGCACCTTTTACAGTTTATAAAATGTATATAGTTATGTCATTTGATCCTTTCAGTAGCCCTGTGATGTAAGAATTACTGTTATTCTGCTTTTCAGAGGGGAAACCAAGTTATAGCTAGAAACAAGTTGTCAGGACTAGTAGCCACGTTCTATGCTATTTCCACACACTAAGTTCCATCACAGTGGAGTAGACATGCCTCAAAAATGGACTTCTGTCAGCCTTAGAGGCAGGTGGAGGGGTAGTGATTACTTTTCACTGCCTCCAGGCAGAGCTCAGATAACCCCGGGAAGTGGAAACTGACAGCCAAGTTGTTGGGACCAGAAGGGTTGGAACTCAGCTCGCCTCTGCTTCCCAAGGCAGGGAAGTCAGGACAAGCTCTGCTGCCTTCATCACTTAATTAACTTAGCGTCACACTCCATTTGCTGTTGTCTCCAAGACACTTTCGATTGTAGCTTTCCTGGCTTTTCATTCCATGAAAGGCTCTTTCATCCCAGCTCCTCCAGCCCCAGGAGAGCTGGATGGGAAGGGAAGAAAGAGGTATAGAAGGATTCTATGAACACGGCTCTGCATTGTGTTCCCTTGTGATCCCCTGGTTTCTATTGCCTTCTCCCCTGCTGAGGTTTCTGGGCAGCTACCTGAATGGAACATATGGAAGATTTTTTTTTTTTTTTTAGTCCCATCATTACTCATTGAGGTATGGAAGTCACAACTCTGACACCTCACAGCCTCACTCATTTAAAATGCCTTTAGCTATGTATTTTTTATTTAAGTGGGGGAGAAAAAAAAAGGAGAGAGAACAAACTCAGTGGATGAAGAAACAAAAAGGAGTCCCTAGGGCTAGAGAGAGACATTGCCAATCCATCAAAGACTTCTAGTCACTGACAAAGTGCAGAAGCAACACAACGCTAGTCACACACAGGCAGCAAAGAGCAAACAGGAGCCAAAGCTTTAAAACAAACAAAAAAAAACTTCCTGTAAATTTCAGAAAACTGCAAACTCTCTTCCCACTGGCTTCAGCTGCCACCCAAGCTCCAATAAGAGAAGCTTGAAGTGACTGTCAGAGATGAAACACCCATCAAACTTTGCTAAGCTGCAAAGGCAGAATACTCTACTTTTTCAGCTATTACTCTGTAGCATCGGGCACAAATGTACTTTTGATTACACAGGATGACACAGAAGACTCCCTGTATGAAGTCCTAGGTACCTTCCTCCCACTGATGGTCTGTTCAGCCTAGTATGAGAGGTAACTTGCCTCTTAGGGGCTCCTGCGTTCCTCCTATGACCTCTGCCTTTACTTTTTTTGCTTTGCGAATGGACTTAACCATCTGAGTTTCTGAATGTATCCAAACAATGTGAGTTAGGTCTTTCAGAGTTCTTGTACTTGACTATTGCACAGGATGACATGGGAATAAATTGATCCAGACTATGCTGAATCTTGTTGTTTTTCTAAACTATAGAAGAAAAAGAGGCTGGTGGGTTTCAGTGTCTCCAGCATAAGCCTCTGGGAACTTCTAAGCCCATGGACCCTGCTCTAGGGTGAAAATCACATGGGCTTGTCTGTTCACTCTACTTTTCTGACCCCCCCCCCACACCTGCACTTCTCTTGTCATTCACTCTGGCTGCATGGGAAACACAAGAACACAAGTAGCACTCTAAGCCCTCACTTCAAATACCAATTATGATTCAGCTCAAGATTCCAGACACTTGGGCCATCTTTGGATGGGGATGAGGACACAGGAGAAATGGATCCGAGTGGAAGAGAGAGAATTGAAACCTATTTAATGTAGAACCGTTGGATCATTTTTTTCATTTAATTTCAACTGTCAGGAGGGAGAATATAAACAGATCTTGCTCCTTCAATTGTACTTTTCTCTTCTAGCCAGTATACTTTCTGTTTCCCACTTCACCACTTCCTCCCCAGTCAGCCATACTCCTGAGAGATGCTTTATCAGCTTCTGTCAACACTGGAGTCTTTCAGTACAAAAGGTCCTTTCCAGAGTGGATATGCAACAGTTTAGCAAAGGTGCAAAGTTAAGGACTTTGAAGGAACTGAGGACTTTCTTTTTTAAGGGTCTGAGAATGTCAGTGCTTCTCATTGTGTCTCTGATTCTGAAAGGAGGGCGGGGAGGATTTAGAGGGAGCCATCTCCTTTCAATTGACAAACAGTGATAACCAGTCTGTTTAAAGGTTCATGAATAAGAGATTGTATATAATCTCTGTGCTATGAATTATGCACAGACTGTAGACAGGAAAGATATAGGCTGCTTCCCACTTGACTCATCTCTGCAATTTCACCTTCACTTCTCACATCCCTGGGTGGTAGCACCTCTCACATCTACTTCACTCCCATTGGAAAGAAGTTGGTCTAAGGAAAGAAGTCTGCAAAGATCAAACATCCTTGACTTTGGCGAACTCAGGTGATTCTTAAAATTCCTTTCCCTTGATACCAATTTCAAATTACCTAAACTAATTTCCATTTCAAAACTCCTGACAGATTTCACATTGCAAATCCCAGTTGTTAACCAAGGTGGAAAAATACAGGAAATGGAAAAGCAGCCAGTTAAGAAAAGAAGTGGGCAGAGAGAGAGAAATGGAAATAACTTACATGATGACCAGTAAGTACCTTTGATAAGCATCTGGATTTGGAGTGAAATTCAGTTGCCACCTCAGAATGTCGTTTTCTAAATCCTTTTCATAAACATAGGTGGCTATATCTCAGATATACACTATTCTGTGAACCATATTTTCAACAGAAATGCTGGAATCTGGCCTCTTCTCCAATTCCAGCTGCTGTACTAAGCTGAATATGTCAGCAGCAACTGGAACTAAATATAGTTCTGTATCTGCCTTATTTTGCACAAGCCCATAATGTCCAAGACTGGGCAGCTGTTCAGGCTATGTCACTAGCATATGCATTTTAAACAAAATTTATGTATATTCTTGGGATCCTCAGAAAACTCGGGCTATAGGTTACCATCCATGGGATCAAGTTTGTCATGTAAGTCTTCTCTAGCTTTTCTCTGTAGATAGTGTTATAACAAAGACACATGTGATCCCTATTAAATTATCATAGCTTTATAATATTTCAGCACTACAAATAATTCCAGGGATCATTCTGTCCTTTCCTGATTCTACGTACACTTGCCCCTATGTTGTGTGAAAAAAAAAAAAATAAGAGCTGTCTATATTTTTTAAATAAGATAAAGGAAAGGAAAGACTAATATTTTTGAACATCTTATGTGTGCCAAACACCATATTGAGTCTTCACCCTGTCCAATGAAATAGGAATAATTGTAGAAGTGAGGAAACTGGATTCTGGGAGCCAAATGATTTGCCTGATTCCACAGCAAAAGTCTCTGTGTTTGGAACCTGACTATTAGCATGTCAGAGTCCACGTGCTTTCCAAAACACTGCAGCCTCTGCTGCAAGGGAGTATTCTACCTTGCTTAGAAGTCTATGCTAGGGGGTTTCTTTCTGTCTAAACCCCCAAAGTATCTTACCTACACTTTCTGTATTGCAGAATGAATGTCTTCCACTCCTTTTTCTCCTCTGATTTATTTCCCATACATGCTTAAAAAATCAAATGGCATTTCAACCTTTAGGAGAAATTCCATTGAATCCCTTTGGGACCATTGGTCCTATCATTTCATGATTCCATATATTAATGAAGATTGCATTAGGGTTAAGGCAGGCATGATAATGACAAGGGTAAAAAGAAGAGGAATTCTGCATGATGGCCCCAAGAAGAGTATTTCCCAGCTGAAAGATATCTTTTCATAAATTCAGTACAATGAGCTATATTATCCATACCCCACACTGTAATCCACTCCTGCTCCCAAAGGCTCCCTATTACATACTGAATATTTAGGGGGGGTTGCTTTAAAGCCTTTCATTATCAAATAGTGTTAGGGGAATGAGTATGTAATGAGGAAATTGGCAGTCATCCCAGAGTGATATCTGAGGGGCTGGGATTCAGAATGCTAAGCCACCATTCAAAATGTAAGTAATTAAAATTAATTAAAAATCATTAAACAAACCTTCACTTTTGCAATTTCAAAGTGCAGCCCACGTCACCAGAGCTCATAAAAGATGCGTGTGCTGTCGCATCTACGTGAAGTCTTTCCATGACCAGACCATTGACTGTGGGTCTGTGCTGGAGGAAGCTGGATCAACATAGCAAGGTGAGTCGAAACCACTGTTTAGAAAATGGGTAAATAAGCCAGGCATGGTGGCGTACACTTGTAATCCCAGCATTTGGGAGGCTGAGACCAGAGGATCCAGGTTCACGGGCATTCTGCAACTTAGTGAGCCCTGTTTCAAAATAAAGAATAAAAAATAGGGCTGAGGGTGTAGCTTGGAGGTAGACTGCCCCTGAGTTCAATCCTCAGTACCACAAAAAAAAAAAAAAAGAAAGAAAGAAAGAAAATGGGTAAATAAATATACGTCCTTGCATATGGATCCCAGACTTGCATGGCACTGATGGATCCATTCACTCTCTGACCATTAATCAACAGTACTTATTCTGTTACTCTAGGGTGCTTAGTATTCCCTGAGGGTCCTGCTATTTCAGCAGCTTATAGAACATCGGACCTTACCTCAAATCATCTATGATCCAATTTGGATGGATGGGGGCTGGAGGTGGCTGGATAAGCAAGAAGCTATGAATAACACAAATGAAACAATGTGGAATGATGCATCATTCATTTATTCAACACACATTACGGAGCCTCTACCAGGAGGCAAGACTGTGCTAGGGCCTGTGGTTACAGAGACACTGCCTTCAATGCCTGCAAACTAATAGATGCAAGTAGAACTAATTAAGGGATAAGGTATATTGCTGTCTTGGATTTAAAAAGAGTATTATAAACAGGCATGGTGGTGCATGCTTGTAATCTCAGTACTTGGGAGGCTGACACAGGAGTATCATGGGTTCGAGGCTAGCTTTAGCTACTTAGTGAGGCCTTCTGCAAGTTATTGAGCCCCTTTCATATTAAAGAATAAAAATAGGGCTGGGAGTGTAGCTGGGAGGTAGAATGCCTCTGGGTTCAATTTCCAGTACCTTAAAAAAAAAAAAAAAAAAAACCAGAAGAAGAGTATGACGTGTTTCTGTTGACAAAAGCAAAGATGTATATTAGGTATACATGGAAAGGATCACTCCCCAGCAACTCTGTGAAGAGTGAAATGACATATAAAAATCAAGTTAAGGGAAAACTCTATAATCAAGAAATACGTCTCCATAATCACTCCTGAGAGGACTGGGATTCAGTCCTCTCAGGAGTGATTCATAGAACTTTTTAGGTAAGATTTGACCTCTGCAAGTCATGTTCTCTTTCTCAGGACCATAAACAAATTAGAAATTTAAGTATATAATTTCTATACTGCCTTTTTTTAAAGTGTCATCTCATTCATGATGCTAACAACAGATGTCCCAGAGGAGTGTATTTTTTATATAGGTTGAGAATATGAAGGATCTGGAAATCAAACTGTAGTTTCAGTTGGAGGAGTCAGCAAGATTCATTCTAAAGAAAAGAGTGAATATTAATAGCTACTTTTAAAAACTTGAAAAACCTGTGCTTACATAGACAAATCAAATTGTTCCTTTTTTTTCCTTGGTGCTGAAGATTGAACTCAGGGGCATTCTACCTCCAAGCTACACTAAGTTGCTGAGGCTGACCTTGTACACGTCTCAGCTCCCCAAGTACTGGGATTACAGGCATGTACCATTACACGGGGCAACAAGTGGTTCTTATATATTATTATTTTCTTTTTAATAGAAATTTCTAGTAAATAATAATAATATATGTAAGTAGATAGAAATGGAACAGGATAAAGAGTGAGAAATGACCAAATTGAAGCTAAATGTTGCAGGAGAGACAGCTCCCTCCTGTCCATAACATACAGATGAGGGAGAGTACAGAAACCCTGGATTTGAATGAAACCTGATTGTAAAACATGTACTAAAAGCTAGAACTAGGATTAACCAAAGGAGGGCTGAAATCAAAGGTTAGTATTTCATTCAACATAGGAAGAATAGTTTGAAAATTAAAGCTGACCAGCCAACAAGGAAATGAAGTGCTCTCTGATGTCGTAGTTTTTCTGTATTATTGAAATGATCAAACAGTAGCTAAAAGATCACTGCAATAAAAATCTTCCCTGCATGGAGAAAGAACAGAGATGGAATTACCTCAAATTCAGCTCAGGACCTAGCAGTCTTTGATAGGTTCCAAGTTACATATTCAGCTAGGGATAGATAATAAGAACTGACGTTGAGTCGTGGCCTCTATATCTTGGACATTTTAGGGAAGAGACTTAGGTAAGCCTCAAGGCAAGTTTTGGATGCAGGACTTTTCCCAAAGCAAAGGAACCAGTAGGAGGCCTGTGCATCTCCCTCTATCATGTATGCTGGGGAGACCTGGCTGTCATCTGCCTTCCCACCAGTACTCAAGGAGGAAGCTGGTTCCTGTGAACCTCTCCTGCATTGTGGAAGGAGGCCCAGAAGACAGGACACCTGTTTCTTCCTGCAAACCTCAGAAACATATTTAAAGAGAGTTTATCTTCCCATGCTCTGTGCTCCTCATACCTTTTAGACCACCCCCTTTTCTAACAGGGAATTCAACCTATTCTAACATGAATGCTTGGTCTGAATTGAATGGTGTCCTGGCAAAAATGACTTGTTGAAGTCCTAAGCTCCAGGGATTGAAAATGTGACCTTATTTTGACATAGGGTCATTGAAACTGTAATTAATTAAGATGAGATCCTACTGGATTATGGTGGGTCCCTAGCCCAATAGGATGGTACGCTTATAAGAAGATGGCCAGGTAAAGACATTCATAGGGGACATGCCCTTTGAAGACAGAGGATTAGATGATGCACTTACAAACCAAGGAACATCAAGCAATGCAGGCAATACCAGAAGTTCAGGAGAGGCAGGAAAAATTCAGATAGACTTCTGAAGGTGCTCTGTAGATGCCTTAATTTTGTACTTTGAGTTCTCAGAAGCATGAAACAATAAATTTATTTTGTTTTAACCACCATGATTCTTTGTTATAGTATTTCTGCAGTGACCTTTCCCATGATGATCATCCATGTTTGCATACAATCAGAATTGATTCTTTTCCTTTCAGGCCAAGGATGGGCAGGGAGTTGGCAAGTGGTTTTCCCTGCTCTGCATCTCATCTCCTATCCTCTATCCTCCAAAATCTTCGTTGTGTTGGTAGAGAAGAGAGCAAGAATGAGTGCCAGATGAAGTGGGCACAGTTTTCAAGCTGGTCTTAATTTCATTGACTTAGACACATCATTTTGGAATTCAGTCTACTGATCTATAAAATGGGGTAAAACTCTTCTTTCTACTTTTCCTACGGTCACTTTTTAAAATTTTCATCAAAGAGTAGGAATTTTAGATTTTGTTTCGTTTTGTTTTTCTTTTGTATTGCTGCATTATAGTTATACATGGTAGTGGGATTCGTGGTTACATATTTGTACATGTACATAACTTAATTTGGACAAGTTAATTTCCTAGTACCTCCCCTTTCTCTTCCCTCCACTCTTCCTCCTGGTCCTCTTCCTCTACTGTACTGTTCTTGCTTCTTATGGTAATATGAGGACATAAAAAGAAGCAGAAGCTATAAGCTGCTCGGACAGGGGTAGAGCGGAATCTAATGTAGGCTAGTGGTAGTAGCTACCACAGAACAGAACGAAGTCAACCCAGAAGAATGGACTTGAAGACACCAAAGAGGTCAGAATCAAGGGAGCAGTAAGCAAAGCAGATTCATGGGTCCTAGAATCAGATAAGGCTCCATGAATCAGAGAAGAGAGACAAGTTCAGACTTTGGCTTGTCACAGCAGCCAAGAGAGAGCAGGCATGATGTAGAATCTGGTGAGTAAGTCCAGGCCAGCAGATAGCTAGCTCTCCAACTGGGCATAAACATGGGCAAAAGCAAAACCAGACTATACAAGCAGAAAGATGGAGGATGTTGAGGTGTAAGTGGAGAAGCTGGACCCAAAAAGACTACAGGATGCACTTGGGGGCTCTGTAGGAATGAATGAGTTTTGATTACTGTCCCTTGCCAGAATCCTTTACCTTCTGCCCAGGTTTGCTTTCTCTGCATGGATTGATGAGGGCCAGAATATCATGCAGGTTTTACTTCTAAGAGATTAAGATGTTAAAAACTTATATCCAGCTGGAGCACAATAGTCATTTTTGCAATTGTAATTATTCATGAGGGTAAGGCAGGGCTATGTGAGCTCTGATGGTTGGCTGGTGGATCCCAGCTATTCTTATGTTGAACTGAATTGTTTGTTTTTGAACAATAAACATCAATGCTTTCATAACTCAGAAAAAAAATTCCACTGCAGTTTGAAAACAGCCTGAAATTCACTGTCTTTCTGTGTGATTTTCTCATTAGAGCTTTGACCTACTCATTTCTAACCCATAAGTTTCAAGTTTTTTCAATCTACAAAATAGAGGCATTGTGGCAAATATCAGTCCAATAAAGGTGAAGGTTGACACATCTCAGGAGAAGTAAACACTTGCCATCGGCAGCTCCCGTGTGGTTGGTATTGATGAGAGAAGATCCCATGACCCAGAGTGAGTACCAGTGGGAAAGGGGGTACAGTGTCTCCCCAGAGACACAAGCAGTGACACACCAGCCAGAGAAAAGCTTCAGCATTGTATAATCAGTTGGTAGGAATTTTTTTTTTTTTAATGAAACAATGAAAGAGATTTCCAGGAATAGAGACTGGCCTTCACAGGAGCATAAAGAAGTTGAGTTCCCTCCTTGAGAGTACATACATCTCTTTCATTTGTAGCTTAATTCTCAACATTTGGATGAAGCTATTTATCTTTCCTTTATAAAAATTGCATAAATTTTATGCAACATACATGTTTTCGCATTCACTCATGCAACTGAGCTGTGTTTAGGGGAAATTAGTAATGATAACATTTCTTGAGTGCCACTATATACTGAACACAGCATGTGCTATCTCAGGTGAACATTCTAACTGACCCAGTAAGCAGGTGTTAACATCTCCATCTATAGATAAGGAATCTATACCTCTGTGTGGTTGACACATACCCAAGGCCGCATACTTAATAAGTAGCACAACTAGGATTGGAAATCAGGGCTGTCCTAACTAGAAAGGAGTCTCCAATGATCAGATTTGAACCTAGTTGTGAATGAATGGGAAAGTAGTTTTGGACAGAATGTATCTCCTGTTGGGAACAAGTAAGTGAGGGGAAAAGATAAAAGAAAAGGAAGCCACATGTACTGAGTGTCCCCTCTGCAGGGGACTCTTGACATACTTTTCATTCCCATAACATTTCAGCCTTATCTAGCACTCAGGTTGGTAGTTTCTTTGCTACTTTATACTGCCTCTCAGCAAGAAATGTGTTCTCACTTGTCTTATTTTGACTTCTACCCTTTCATCCCCCTCTTCCCTCCTCCCATGCCCAACAGACTTCCCAGGAAGTTGTAGCTAAGAGTGACAGCAGAAAATAATTGTACGTAACACTCATTGATGGATCGCTTTTTAGGTGTCTGTCTCTGTGCTGAGCTCTCTTAAAAATACTTCCATTGGTGCATTGCAATTATACATCAGAGTGAAGTTCAAAGTGATACAAATATACATGCATGCAGGTATTGGTGTGTTTCCCTTCAGATCCCACCCTGCTATACACCCCTCCCTGTGCATCCTAGTGATATTGGTGGTGCTACCTTTACATACAGACATAGCATTATTTGAATTATACCCTTCATCAGTTGTTTTTCCCCTCCCCACTGCCCTCCCTCTCTCCTCTTTTACTATTTTATTTGTCTCTCTTCTCAATTATCTAAAGTCCCTTTTATTTCCTATTTTCTCTCTAGCTTTCACATATAAGAGAAACCATGTGACCCTTGACTCCCTGAGACTGGCTGATCTAACTTAGCATAATATTCTCTAATTCTATCCATTTTCCTGCAGATGACATAATTTGGTTCTTCTTTATGGCTGAGTAACATTCCATTGTGTGCAATACACCATAATTTTGTTATTTGCTCATCTGTTGACAGACACCTAGATTGGTTCTATAATTTGGCCATTGTGAACTCTGCTGCTATAAATGTGATTATGCATGTAGTACTAATGTTCTGACATGATTCTTTTGAAAAGATACCAAGGAATGGCATGGCTGGGTCATATGGTGGTTCCGTTTCTCATATTTTGGGGAACCTCCATACTGATTTCCATAGTGGTTGTACTAATTTGTAGCTCCACCAACAATGTTTAAGAGTCCCTGTTTCCCCATATCCTTGTCAGCATTTATTATTGTTCATATTCTTGATAATTGCCATTCTAACGAGTTAAATGGAATCTCAATGTAATTTTGATTTGCATTTTCCTGAATGCTATTGATGGTGAACTTTTTTATATATTTATTGACCACTTGTATTTCTCCTTTTGAGAAGTATTTATTCAGTTCAATTGCCCATTTTTATTGGGTTATTTGGTTTAGGGTTAAGTTTTTAAGTTCTTTATGTATTCTAGATATTAGTCCTCTATCAAAGGACTAGCTGGCATAGATACTCTCCCATTCTGTAGACATTCTCCAGACATTTGATTGTTTCCTTTGTTGGGCAGAAGCTTGTCAACTTGATGCTATCCTCAGTTTTATTTCCTAAGCTTTGGGGGTCTCATTGAAGAGGTCCCTACCAGTACGTATATGTTGGAGAGTTGGTTCTATATTTTCTTCCAGTTAGTGCAAAGTTTCTGATCTAATTTTTAGGTCTTTGATCCATCTTGAGTTGGCTCTTATGTGAAGTGAGAGTGTGGGGTCTACTTTCATTCTTCTATATATGTATATCTAGTTTTCCCAGCACCACTTGTTGAAAAGGCTGTCTTTTCTCCAGTGTATTTTTGTGGCTTCTTTATTAAAGGTCAACTGGTTATAAGTGTGAGGATTTGTTTGTGTATCTTCCATTCTATTCTAGTGATTTCTTTATGTGACTTTTCTCACTTAATCCTCAAAATACCCAGCAGAAGATGGTACTTTATATCCATCTGATGGGTGAGAATATTGCATCATAATTTCTCATTCCCCCCCTCTTATTGCACTAGAATATTTTCCCTCAGATTAAGAAATCATGACCTGGGAAAGAATGCAGCTCATCCTAGAAATAAAAAAAATGTGAATCCAGAGACAATTTCTCCTTTCCTCCACTTTACCATCTAATATGAAAATGCTTCCCTTTGTCTGCAATCATCTTACATTCATTGCACCTCAGGATCAGTGCGTGAACAGGGGAACTGAGATTATTTAGATTCTTCAAGCCTAGCAGATAATGGGCAAGACTCATGGGGGGGTGCCTTGATTAAGGTGCTGATATACAAACAGTCCCCTCTGCCCCCAGTTCTATCCTGCCCCAGAAGGTTTGTGTTTTAAAGAAGATCCTGACAAGTCCATGTAAAGAAGATGAAAGAGGTACCAGGGCAGGGGACAATGGACTGGCTAATGTGCAGGAATAAACTTTATAGCTCAGGGGCAGAGTCATCATAAACCTCCTCTGCTCTGTGTAGCACAGGTTGTGATGGAAGCTGCAGGCTTTGGCTGGTGGCTTTGTCTGGGAGCCTCAAGGGAACCCTGCTTTGCAGACCTGCCTGCTTTCTGGCTGTCTACCTGCCACATGGTAGCAACCATTCCTGAGTTCTGCAGTGACTATACTTTGGCACAGGGAGGCAGGATCTGCAGATCTCAGGGGGTAAGTCAGTGGATGCCAGTGGCTCAGCTCCACAGGGTTGGAACTTGAGCTCACTGAGGATGCTACCTGCAGTTAAGACCGAATGACACATTTCAACATGCTTCAAACAATTTTTTCAAGAAAATGGATGGACCTGGAGAACATTATATTAAGATTAGCCAGTCACAGAAAGTTAAGGATCATATGTGTTTTATTTTTCTCATATGTGGAATCTGTGGAACAATACAGATACCAATGGGATTTCAGATAATGGAGGAGATACCCCAGTGGAACCAGGGAAGTGGTCTAGGGGAAGGTTGGAGGGAGAGAGCCATTGAAGGAATTATTTCCATTGTCATTATACACATATGTCAGAATATCAATGCCAATCCCAATATCCTATATGAGGGAGCCAGGGGAAAGCCCACCAAGGGCTATGTGCATGTATGTCACTATCACATTATGATGTGAGACTATAATACACCAATAAAAGAATAAAACAAAACAACTTTTAAAGGCCATCTCATCTGTGCACTTGTCTTTTCTTTGGATCCATTCAGAATCATTTGAGACTAAAAATGCCTCCTGTTTTCAAGAATCTCTAAGTACAATATTATGTGTGTGGGCTTAACAACTTAGGTGGCCCCAAACGAATGTTTCCTCAAGTCTGACTTTGATCACCTGTGCTTCAGGAACTTCAGCAACTTCCTCTTGTTCTGACTTTTGGAGTGGTGAAGGGTATTTTGCTGACATCTTGAATCATTTAAAGGGATTTAGGATTCAATTTAATACAATAAATATTTACTGAGCTCCTGTGTCCCTGCTAGAAGAATGGGACAGAGAGGGCCACAGAGTTGATAAGTCATGCTTCCCACAGCTCTCACTGTGTAGAATGTGGTAACTACCATAATGAGGACATGAAAGGAGGGGAGGGGAGTCATCAATTTACCTGCAACCAGGTAATTTTATGGTGGAGGCAGGGGTACTTGGAAGGGCACCTGCATCCCACCAGAGCCAAAAAAGGATGTCTACAAAAGTCAGCTGTGGCTCAACTGTCTGCCAAGAGGAGGAAGCCAGCAAAAGGGGCCTCAGCTCTGGCTATCCACCTGGATTCTGGCCTCAAGGCTGGCCTTAAGCAAGTTCTCTTTGCAGATCAGATTCTTCCTCTGCGGCATTCATTCCTCTCTTCCTCCAATCCTTTGAGGGATTGATAGTTATTAAACACATGTCTAGGATGGTCCTGGCCCTGAGCTATGCACAGAAAATTCAGCAGTGAACAAGAATGATAAAGAATAATAGAGGTCCTGTTGCTGTAGTCTGAATGTGTGTGTGTGGCCCCCAAAATCCATATGCTGAAGCTAGGCATGGTGACACACATCTGTAATCCCAGTACTTGGGAGGCTGAGACAAGAGAATCATAGGTTTGAGGACAGCCTTGGCAAAGCAGCAAAACTGTCAGCAACCTAGTGAGACCTTGTTTCAAAGAAAAAAATAAATTAAAAAGGGCTGGGAGTGTATCTCAGAGGGGTAATGCCCCTGGTTTCAATCTTCAGGACCACCACCACCACCACCAAAAAAAAAAAAAACAACAACAACAAAAAAAAGAATTTATAATTTGAAATCAAAGCCCAATGTGATATTACTGGGAAGTGGGGGTCCTTGGGAAATGACTAGATCATAGGAGATTAGTGTCCTTGTGAAAGAGATCCAAGAGAGTTAGCTTACCCCTCTACCATATGAGAAAATAGCTAAACTCACTGCCTATTGGCCAAAGTGGGCCTTCACCAGATGCCAAATCTTGCTGGCACTTTGATGGTGGACTTGCCAGCCTCCTGAACTGTGAGAAATAAGTTTCTGTTGTTTATGAGGCATCCAATTTATGGTATTTTGTTTTAACAGTCCAAGATGACTAAGTTACCCACCATTGTGAAAGGGACCCTTGTGAAGGGGTCCTCAGGGACCTCAAAACAGATGGAGGTGGTAAATGGGAAAATCTGAGGTCATCTTAAAAGGTTGCTCCATCCCTGACTCATCCCTTCACTATCTGTCACCTCATACCGTTTTATCTTTCTTCACGGTAATTATGTAGACTTAACATTTCATTATGAGGGTTATTACTAGTTTCTCTCATGTGGATAGAAATCCCATGAGGGCAGAAACATTGTTTTATTCAACAGTTCATTCTTAGAGCCTACAATCATGCCTAGCACATGTCAGGAACTTACATTTCTTCTACCCAAGCATCCATCCATTCATCTATCCATCTGCCTACTACCTACCTACCCAATTATCATCTACTCACATGTTTATTTATGATAGGCTGGAAAAGTTAATGGATTCTTAAAGGCAATTAATTATTTTTAGGAGTTTAGAGTTTTTCAGGTGTAGTATACACCTGAAATCACAACTACTCAAGAGGCTGAGACAGAAGGATCACAAATTTGAGGCCAACCTGGGCAAATTTAGTGAGACCTTATCTCAAAATTAAAAGGGAACAGCAAGCACCTGGAGATGTAACTCAATGGTAGAGTGCTAGTCTAGCATGTGTGAGGTCCTGGTTTTGATCCCCAGTTCTAAAAAAAAGACTTCAGAGAATAAAAATGAATAAGTACTTGGGAGGCTGAGACCGGAGTATCCAGGTTCGTGGCCAACCTTAGCTGCTTAGTGAGGCCCTCTGCAACTTAGTGAGACCCTGTTTCAAAATAAAGAATAAAAAATAGGACCGGGCTGTAGCTCGGAGATAGAATGCCCCTGAGTTCCATCACCAGTACTGCAAAAAAAAAAAAAAAAAAAAAAAAAAAAAAAAAAAAAAAAAAAAAAAAAAAAAAAAAAAAAGAATAAGTACAGAAAATGATGCTACATTAACATCAATAATTAACTTCATTAGTCATTATGAAACAGCAAATCAAAAGCACAACAAGGAAGCACTATGCACCTATTGTAATGGCTATAATTTTAAAAAGTGAGCATAAAGCTCTAGGACAAGGGGGAACTCCCAAACACTACTGGTGGAAATGTAAAATGATACAACCACTGTGGGAAACAGTTTGGCAGTTACTTAATGAGTTAATCATTGACTTATCCTAAGAGTCAGCCATTTAACTTCTAGGAGTTTACTCAAGAGAAATGAAAGCATATGTCCACAGATTATGTCTAAGTGTGTCCCCCTGCATTTGTGTGTTGGAAACTCCATTTCCAACTCAGCAGACTTATGCGTGAATGCTCAGAGTAGCTTTATTTGTAATGACCAAAAACTAGAAAGAAAACAATGCCTATCAGCATTTGTTGGATAAATTAATGGTAGCCTCTCCATACAATGAAATACAACTCAGCAATGAAAAAGAATGAATTCACTATTGAGTGAATGAATCCAAAAGAACCAACAGAAGTAAAGACTGTATGATTTCATTTATATAAAACTTTATAACATGAAAAGCAATCTATATTGATGGAAGGAAATGACTGCTTGCCTGGGAATGGGGCAGGGTTTACAGGGAGCCGCAGGGATATAACATAAAAGAACATGAAGATACTTTTAGGTATAGCAGGTATAATCATTATCTTGATTGTAGTGATAGATTCACAGGTACATATTTATGTTAAATTCATATTATAAGCTTTCAATATATGCAGTTTGTTATATATTAATTATGCCCAACTAAAAATGAAACAAAATTAAAAGCTACATTTTTAAAAATTAGAGCAACTTTGTGGTTGCTCTATAAATATGCAAATCAGGAAGCACATTTATGTATCTTCAATTTAAAGATTGGAGTAGAAGGATAAGGCATATGCTTCCACCTAGAAGAAGGGTTAGAGAGAAAATTAGTTAATATGGATTGAGTTAATATGGATTGAGCACTTGTCATGTGTCTGCAAGCAGGTTATATACATGCATTGCATAAGTAAAGCCTGCAGTTAAGCACGTGTGAAGTATTTCACATTATTATCACCCTTTTCAATTAATAAAATCGAAGCTCTAGAAATGTAATAATTTGCCAAACTCCTCAAATACTAATTGACATAGCCAATATTTGAATACAGGCTCATTTTTTCTTTGATTTTAAGTTCATTGCTATGCTATTGACTCTTTGAAGGAATAGGATGGGGAGGTATGGATGAGATAGTTGAGTCTAATAATAATAAATGATTAGGTATTAATAAATACTTAGCTTTGAATATTACTTTCACAAATCTAAAGTACAAAACAATAACAAGTGTTATAATTCTGTATTTAGAAATTCTTAAAACCATCCCAGAATGGTGGCACAAGCCTGTAATTTCAGTACTTGGGAGGCAGAGACAGGAGGATTGCAGGTTGGAGGTCAGCCTCTGCAACTTAAGGAGGCCCTCTGCAAAGACCCTATAAGACCCTGTTTCACAAAAAGAGGGGAAGGGGCAGGGCTGGGGTTTTGGCTCAGAAGTAGAATGCCCCTGGATTGAATACCCAGTACCACACACACACACACACACAAAACCATCACCTGACCTGTGTCAAACTTGACCTCTTCCTTTAATCTACACCTTTGCCATCATAAGCAATACCACCACCACACCTTGCCTGGACCAGTGCTCAGCTTCCTAGCTGGTGTCCCTTGTTTGTATCCTCCACACACATGGATTGTTGCCAGGGTGATCATCTGATCCCTGAAGTAATCTTATTACTTTCTTTCTTAAAACCATCTAGTGATTTCCCAGGACACTTAAAATCCAAACTCTTCATCCTCATTTGACCTCACATATTCCTCTGATCTTGCTTGATACTGTGCTGTCTCAGGCTCCCTTCAATTTCACCAGCATCCTTTCTGTGTCCTAAAAGCATAAATGGATTCGACTGTGGTTTGGATGCGACCCTCACAAAGTAATAGTAGTAAGAAGTGGGCCTTTAAGAGGCGAGGAGGCAATGGAGGACTCTGCCCTGCGTGGGGCTAGGTGCTAGGGGTAGGGAGCACGTCCTTTTGCCCTTCTGCCTTCAGCTCTGAGAGGACAGACATAGCACTCCTTCCTTCCAGAGGGCGCTGCATTCAAGGACCCATCCTGGAAGCACAGACCAGAACTTTACCAGACAATATACCTGCTGATGACTGGATCTTGGACTTACTGGCCTCCAGAACTGTGAGAAATCCATTCCATTTCTTTATAAATTACCCAGACTATGGTGGTGAGTTATAACACCACAAAATAGACTAAGATTTTCCTTTCAGGGCCTTTGAACTTGGTGTCCTCTCTTCTAGAAATGTCCTTTCTGTAGGTTTCTGCCTGGTTCGCTCCTTCTCATTCTGCTCTCAGCTGAAATGTGGTGTCCATCACCCTCCCGGGTAAAGCGGTTCCACACTTGACCTCAAAGCTCTTTTTTTTTTTTTCTATTATATCACCAAATGTCATTTTCATCAATATTTACCATTATCTCAAATAGTCTTCTGTGTTTACTTATTGTCTTGCCTAAATATATTTCCTGACCATTAGAACAGGTAATGTCAGTCTGCCTTTACCATTGTATCCTCCGACCCTAGAACACTGTTGAGTACACAATAGATACTTAATAGATATTAAGTGAATACACCAGCAACATTTCAGAATAAATGGTCTGTGATGAAATGCAATCTTTAACTTACTAATAGGTGTTATAGCCCAACATCTGATGTGAGTAACCATCAGAATGTCCACTTGGATGGTTCTACGACCGGTATGTCAGTCTCTGTATAAATAATTTCCTTCTTAGTTTTTTAAGTTTAAAATTTCACATAGCAAAGGACACCAAATGGACAATGCCTGGTAAATCTGATAGAAAATCCAAACTATAAAATTTTCTATGCTTTAATTGACCTAAATTCACCCTCTAATTTTATCCCTTTATGTCTTTTCTTTAGGGTTGCATCTGACCTCAGGTTTGGGCTAAACATTGCTTAGCAACACCTGTCCTCATTGCCTGCATTCTCTTTGACCTTTTCTTCTGTGATGATTTGTTTGTGAAATAACCTCAACCTAAACTCTGCATTAGTTGAATATTCACAACCGCTTCTGAGAATCACAAATCATTTGCTTCCTCAGTTCTATTCTAAGGGTAGAGCTTCCTAGCGCCTCTCTTTGGATTCCTGAACCTGCCAACTTTCTCTTCTGGCTGCCAGGAATTAGCAGCATCAATAAATACTCAGAAAAGTCTGCAGTAAATAACCCAAGTTTCCACCCATTATAATCAATCAATAAATTACGGTGGTGCTGGGTGGCAGCCCATCTTCTTAGGGGGTCTGTCTGTGATTGTTTTAACCCAGGTTTTAGATGGCTCTCTGTGGTGGTGAGGGGGGAGGGGATGCACTGGGAGAAAACCTAGGTCAGAAAGTTGATGGGTCCAGAGATAATGGACTCTTGTCTGAATTATGTAGCATTTCTTTAAAAACCCTTCTTTGTGAGGGTTGTTTCCTAGCTGCAGAGAACCAGACAGGAAACAAAACATATTTCTTTTTTCTTTTCTTTTAAAAAAAAAAAAAAAAAAAAAAAAACTATTCCATGTCTCTTTGTAGATGGGTGCCCGTTGACAACACAGAGAGAAGAGATAACCCAAACAATGAAGCAAGCCCCCTACCCACGTGCTTCCAGACACTGGAGGAAAGAACAAAACCAAAGGAAAGCCATTGAACAAACACAATGGCCTTGTCTCTACCTTTCTTGTGGCACAAAGAAGAACTGGACAGTACTGTCCTCCCCACCCCCACCTGGCTCCTCACACAGCCCCTCCTGGCTGCCTGCTTTCTTCCCTCCCCTCCTCCCAAAGCCCAGCACTGACTAGCAGCTTGACAGCCCAGATTGTAGCTTTAATCCACCAACTAGTATTGCAGCTCATAGAGCAGCTTTCATTTATGAAACAGGTTGAGGGAAAAATAAGTTCCTCTTGCTTGTAGACAGTGAAAGAGTGGAGCTCCCAGAGGCAGGGGAGAGGGACACTAAGAGTCCTTAGGAAGGTGGCAATCCTATCCCTTTTGAATTGCTTTTACTCAGGCATCCTGAAAGCCCTTCAAGGTACTTCATGATGGCCTTTGGCAGAGTACTTCTTGGGTAGAAACAAGGAGAGGCACGATGAAGGTCAGAGCTTAGAGGCCTTTACCATGACACAGGCAGATTAGAGATGAAAAGATGATAGTGGCACATGTGTGGTCACACACACAGATATGTATGAATATGAGTGTGTGTGTATACAGTGACAACTAGCCTGAGTGCACACATTGGTTGAATGAATGAACAATTAAATGAATGTTTATGATATTTTTGTGGCCGATAGTTACCAAACATGGTAAATATCTTAGAATTGTCAGTCTCTAAGGAATTGTAGTATCCCATCTATTAAATCCAGTTAACATATTTATCAGTCCTAAAGACTACATTTCTTAACCTAGGACATTATTTTCATAACATAGAAATTTGGAAGAGATATACATAGGCTTAAAATCTGAATTCAGTGTTGAATAACTAGGGAGCCCTGGAAAAGTAAGTTAAAGTCCGTGGTCTTCTGTTTCCTCACCCACACATGGAAATGGCTGGTGTGTCTTTACAGGGTAGAATTCATGCCTCCAAGGGACAGCCCATGTCAAAGTGCTAGTAAGCTGGAGAGCTCCATGCAGACACTATTTGGTATTCTGGTCCCCCTTGCTCTCTTCAGTCCTTGGCTAAACGATATAGCTGCCTCTGGCGAGTTCTGTATTCATATAAGCAGTCTTCAAGTGTCAGTGATTAGCTCTGGGTTTCTGGCTCCAAACCATGGAGGGACAGGAAGGGGCTATCCCTGAGGATGAAGGCTCAGGCAAAGTCCCTTCTGGAACTCACTGGAACTGGGTCAGTAGGCATCATTCGGGCTTAAGGCAACTGTTGGTTTTTAGTTGTGGGTTTACATCGGTACTTAAAATAAGCATAATGTGAATTGCTTGATGTTAGACTGTGTGTGTTCCATATAAAGCTTAAACAAAATACAGTCATAAAGCTGTACTGGCTCACAAACCCAGAACATTATGAAATCAGACAGCAGGCCTAATGAGCACTGGAGTGGAGCAAATGAGCAGCACTCCTTGGAGATTCATCTCCATGGAACTCTGGAAGATGAGGATTTGAGGAAAAGAGAGGGGTGGGGTACACCGGGAGTGAGAAGGAGAGGAAGTTGGGTGTCAGAGCAGTCAGCACCTGTCCTCTGGACACAGTTATTGGGAGCAAAATCAGGATATGGGAGGAGACATTTAGAGGAGGAAGCATCAGTTTTCTCAAAATGGAGATGGTGGGAATCTTACAGCTTAAGGATCCTGAAACGTGTGTGTGTGTGTGTGTGTGTGTGTGTGTGTGTGTGTGTGTGTGTGTGTTTGTTTCTGGGGATTGAACTCAGGAGCATTCTACCGCTGAACTATACCCCAAGCCCTATTTTATTTCTTATTTTTGACATGGGTTTCTCACTAAGGTGTGGAGGGCCTCACTAAGTTTCTGAGAACCTATAATTCTCCTGTCTCAATCTCCAAAGTACTGGGATTACAAGTGTGAGCCACCATGCCCAGCTTCTGGAAATATTTTGCTGTGCTACTTAAATTTGAGTCATGGGCTTTCCAAGTGGCTACAGGGTATCAACGCACAATCAAGTCCACTCAGCAACACTGAGTTCTATGTATGTTTATCAAACAAAACTTTTCTCTTTATAAAATAACCATACTGCCCTAGACCTCAACCCATGTCCAGGTCAGTATCTCTCTTCTCTGTGGTCTAGAATATTGGGGGCCTCTGGGCTTTCCATGTGTCATCTGCAGAACCCAGACCCCCTGGATGAAGCCTGCATGGCCGCTGGGACTTTAATGCCACCAATGCTCATTCTTGCTTTACAAGCCTAGAAAGGCATAACAGCAATCATAGAAACAGAAAGTGAAATGTTTGTAAGGGATTTTAGGGATCATTCAGTCCAATGACTCTACAGGTTGTTTTTTTGTTTGTTTTTTGTTTTTTAAGTCTGGAAAGAAGAAGAAGCATCCCCAGGATAAGGCTACGTATGCGCAGTTAGATTGAGTTGACTGAACTTCCAATGCTGTGGTCTTCAAACAATAGGAAGGGCTGTCACTCAATTCTTTTTAGAAAAGCACAAAGTCCTTACTTTCTATGGGACATGCTTCACTTGCCAACCACTTCCTATGGTCTTCTATCGGGTCTCTTTATCTGTAGGTCCATTAGTCCAGCAAAGAGACTGAACTGTGTCATAAACAGCCAAATGCATCACAGAGAAAGCCAACATATGCTGCCAGTGTTGCAAGAGGCTGGGATTGAGGTTCACCTGAGAAGTGGATGCCCTCCCAGCCCGCTTTCATGATTCCAAGCTGGCTCCTCTGCCCACAAGCTGAGTCTTCACTTTCTAATTAGTGATGCAGACATACACTAACCAAGCCACAGCTCATCCATTTGAAGACACTTCTCCACTTTTTAGATGTAGAAGCCTCAATTCTCAGGAATAAAGTGAAGGGAAAATGGGGGAGAGAAAATAAAAAAAAGAGGAAATGACACGTAAAAAAGAAGGATGTAAACAAACTCCACTCTACACAGATTTAAACAACAACAAAAAGGATCCAATCCACCCCAATGGACAAAAGTTCCTCAATACTAACACCCCTGGTGCCTCTCTGATGTTTCTATCCCTGCAATAAGAAGTTCCACTTTCTCATTTCTCCACCCAAAATAAGACTTGAATTTCTCACTTCCTCTTCATTTCACTTCCAGCTCAGATCTCAGAAGCACTATCTTCTACACCTACCTTTGGGATATGTCTGGCCCATTCCTCTGCAGCCTGAATGCCACAAGGATTCTGAAATTTGCTCAGCTGCAAATATATTTTACCACTTTCTTTGCAGCTCCCACGCATTCTTGGATTTTAAAAGTCACTTTAGCATCAACTGGGGGCTCTTCTGGGGTCCAGGCAGCTGTTGTGGGGTACTGTTATAGGTCCCCAAGCCCTGCTAAGAATGACCTAACAGCCAGCCATCGTTCTATGACCTAGTTAGATACATGTCACACTGGCCATCTCTGACTCAAATTCAGGCTCACTTTCTCACATTATTAAGGTACAAAGACATTATTTGGGTGAATTATAAGTTTATATGCATAAATTTATCTTTGTGCCTATAATTTTTTTTAGCTTCCAAGTTTCTCATCCTCAGCTGTTGAATCTTACTGAACATGGTGCTGTCAGCCCTAACCTAAGCTGTCAAGCAACATCACTTCCAAACTTGGCAGTTCCCTAGGCCTCACTGAGAGCAGCAGTTCTCAGGTCATATATTCTTTTTTTTAAATGTGCTTTTATTGGTGCATTATCGTCTCACATAATATTCTTTTCTATTTAGCTGGGTCTGTCTTTAACTTCACATTGCAAAAGACTCCAGCTTCTCCTTTGTTTAAATCTTACTTTTCCCCAGATCTCCATTCCACCCCCATACTTTCATCAAGCATATATGCTGAGTACCTACTAAGGTCAGATGCTCATAAAGTGCTGCAGGGTTTGGGAAGAAGTATAAGACACAGTGTCTGTGCTAGGAGACCTTCTAGGCTAGTCAGATAAGCACAGAAGCAACTGCGAGGCTATGGAGGTGTGATCATTGCCTTCCAAAATGGGCCCAAAGTTATACGGGTGGGAGAAGTATATTGGCTTAGGTGACATTTGAGGTGTGGAGGATTTTAATGGGATGAATTAGTAGGAAGGCATCTATGTTTGTAAGATGTGCAGGAGCAAAGACAGTGAGTGAGGGGGTATATGTAGTGATTTTTCAAATTAGGGCATAAGCAACAGAATGATCGATTAAAAGCTATTTAATAGTAAAGCCATTTATTATATTCTTTATGAACTAAGTGGTTCCAAAGTTGATTAACTTAGCAGATCAGCATTATGGCTCTGTATCTCAAATTTTCTTAGGCTTCAGGATCCCTAAGCATCATATGCTCACACAGTAAAAATGGAAGGCAAGCAGTGGTGTGTCTGTCTGGGATACTTTTTACAAATGAGATAAGAATCCCCAGAACCCCTAGCAGATTTCTTTTCATTGCAGGAACAGCATCACTTGGCTATGTTTTGGCTGATTGCTAATAGTGGGAAATGGCTTTGATGTGGTTGACCTAAACACATCAGCATTCACTTCCTGGACCTGGAGAGGACCTTGTGACACACTGCAATGCCAGATGCCAGAATAAAACATGCTTTTGAAACTGTAAAACTACAGGTGTTTTTGTCCCCATGATGTAAAAATAAGGGGGTTTCTGTTCCCATGATATTTCTATCCCTTCAGATACCTTTTGTATAGACAGCTCCTTCTTCCTAGGGTGGTATACTGACACTTTGCTATTCCACCGGGAGCCCCCAAAATACTCTGGATATTCTGACTACACTGGGTTATAGGAGTTGTTTCACTGTTTGTTTCCTTTTCTTGATGGTAAGTATGTTGGATAGGGACCATTTCTTAGGTACTTTATCATAGTACCTGGCCTACGCTAGATGCTCAATGTGCACTTGACATGACCAATATTTGGTAAATTAATGAATGGGTGAGTTGGGGGAAGCAAGGTACCTCAGCTGGAGGGGCCACCATTGGAGGTGAGTCTCACCTGGTCCATAGGTGGCTTTCAACCTCTACCTTTCCTTGCTTTCTTGCTTTCCAAATCCCACAGTGTAGTTGGTGCAAGGCAACTCAGGACCACCTTTAATAAACTTATATAGCAGAGATAGGGAAGCAATTTTCAGGCCACATTTGAAAGGATGTGAGGGAGGGAGGCTAGCAGATGGGAGGTGAGGAAAGGTGAAGTCTTAAAATTGATGAACTATTCTTGGCTACATAGTGGACCTCTGATGTATTATCCTGTATCTTCATCCTCACCTTTACCTTGCTAATTCAGTTTTTAATTCTAGATGAAAGCTCATCATGAATTGATCACAGCCACAAACTCGATAGGTTCAATATCTTTGCACTGATAAATATCTTTCTCTTGATAAGACACTAAGAATGTGCAGCCAATAAAGTCAGTTTGAAAAGTTTATCAAACTTACACTTTCATCATAGCTAGATGGACTTGCAGTCAGTGGGAATACAACTATAATTTACACACACACACACACACACACACACACACACATGCACACACACACAGGCAATCAGGTGTGTCCCTGGGTCCTCAGGCAAAGAGTGTGGTAGTGTGTTCTCAACCCCACGTTCAATTCCAGTTCCTTCTTCACTAATTCTGAAGACAAAGATATAAGTAGCTCCTAGAAATAGTTCCCTTTCTATCTTCTTCTAAGTCTGCCACCTTCAGTATCCAGAGTTGAGAAATTTTATGCAGATATAAAACTCCAGGTTGTCTCCAGAGCATTTATGTGGTGGGATCTTAAGAACTCAGCCTCTGCAGCCAGATTGGACCTGAGTTCTAATCCTGACTCTGCAACTTGGGGGCTTGTATTCTTGGGCAAGTTATTTCTTTGGCCTTCCCCTGCCTGCTTGTCTTTCTCTGTAATAGGAGGATGATATTAGTGCTTACCCCATTGGGTTGTTGCAATGAATAAAAGCCATCTCAAGCATACAGCCAAATGGAAGGTGTCTATTACCACGTCGGCATTCAATAAATATTATCTTTTATTATTATCACTATTTCCATTATCCAGGCTTGCTTCTTTGGAAACAAGTGGGGTGAGACAAGAAGCTTCTTGGAGAAAATGAATGCTTTTATACAACATAGAGCTACAGGGATTCAGTCCCCAAGAACCATCCTCCCAGGAAAAGTAACAAAACAAAGGCACCACCAGAGAGCAAGGCTGATTTGTTTTGAAAAGAATCTCACGATTGGAAAAGAAAAACAAATTGTGCTCCATGAAATTGAGCTACAGATAATAAAAGTGTCAATGCAGGACAGTGGTCAGAATACTGACTCTGTTGGGGGAAAAAATGTATCATCATTCAGAAAAAAATATATATTCAGGCACGTTGTCAGTGTGCATCTCATCCCCCCCTGTGTCACCCAGGCAGCGGATCTGCTTCATTTACTGATAACAAAAAGGGAAGAGAAAGGAAGAAAGTTTTTATTATCTCCAAGCTAAGTGCCATGGGGCCAATATAGCTGTCCACAGAAGAAGCCCCAGCTCCTTGTTCATGGTCTCATGCATCATCAGCGGAAAGGACAGTTGAGTGTGACTGCATTGCTCCTCCTGTGCTGGGGCTGGGTTGCAGGGGGAGGGAGAAAGAATGTTCCCAATTCCAAGGGAGGGCTGAAGACTCGTGGAAGCTTCATTCTTCACAGGAATTATAAGGGTTACAATAGACCCAGCCACAGGGGACCTGGCAGCCCAGGCAAAGAAGCAGGTGGCACAACCACAGAGCTATCTAGAGAACTCATTCAGGTGAATGAATGCAGGTAAAAGATCACCTATCAGGGCATGCATCATCCTCAACTAGCAGTACAACCCAATGGAGCAGGGATGTCCCCACTCCTGCCTCCCTGTCTTTGCTTTGGTGCCCACATGACCCAGCACAGCACCTGGCACGTAGTAGATTCTCCATACAAAATTAATGAACTAATCCATTAGAACTGAAGGACAGTATGGGGCATGAGAAAGAAAAGGGAAGGTATGTATTTCCTCTGAATACTTTAAGGTGTAGACATTGCTAATGATGTCCAAGGGAAAAGAGAGAGATACTTCTCAGTCTTCAACATATATGATAGCATGGTGTACACTTTTAAGAATGCAAGCAGGCATGGTGGTACAGGCCTGTAATCCCTGTACTTGGGAGGCTGAGACGGGAGGATCACATGTTTGAGGCCAACCTCAGAAACTTAGTGAGGCCTGCAGAAACTTAGGAAAACCTTGTTCCAAATAAAAATAAAATGTGACTGAGGATATAGCTCAGAGGTAGAATGTCCCTAGGTTCAATCTCCAGTAACATACACACACACAAACATTGCAAATTACTGGTTTCCATCTCATCCTAGGCCCATAGAACAGACTTTCTTTAAGGTAAGGCACAGGCATCACCTTTATTTATTTTTTATAAAGGGCCACCAAACAGATGTGTTGCAGAACCAGCCTAGTGCATTCTCTCTAGAGCATCCAATCCAAGAAGAGATTGTGTTTGGAGTTAGACAGGGATGGGACAAGCACTTTCAGAAGGATCAGACTATTTTTCTCATGGGTATTATTTCACTTAAAGGAGCACAGTGTACCAGATTATTTCACAGTTATCAGGAATAAACTAATCAATGGTCTGGTTGACTAGACACATTCCCATGAGGCTATTTAGAGACCTTGACACCCCAACCTAAAAGAGATCTGATGCAATTATAGCTCTGCTCCATGAATAGGAGACTCTGAATCCCTGAGTGTGTGTGTGTGTGTGTGTGTGTGTGTGTGTTAAAATATTGCGTATTATCATATGATTATCAACATCATATTTCCAAAAACAATCCTAGCTGTGTCATTTTAGGTGACCAGGAGCTCAGTTAGGTAGCTTAGGGGCTAGCAAACTTTTTTTTTTTTTTTTTTTTAAGGATCACAGTGTAAATAATTTGTGCCAGTAATTCACTCTGCTCATGAAATTTGAATTTCATATAATTTTTATGTGGCATAAAATATTCTGTGGCTTTTATTTGACCATTTTACAATGTAAAAAGCATTTTTATCTTGATGGGTATACAAGTTTTATTTTTTATCTTGATGGGTATACAGTTTTGGTCCCTTGGCCATGGTTCGCCAACTCTTGAGTTAGCCAAGGGGATGCTGTCTGGATCCAGAGAAGGGCCTGAGCCTCGGTGTCCTCAGTTTCACAGGGACAGCAGGATACAGAGAAAACTCATCCCAGATGACATCACAGGCTACTTTTGCTCAAATGGTACTGAAAGAGGTTCAGGAGGGACTCTCAGAATATGGATCCCATTCTCACACTCATACTCTTAGAGAAAAGAGAGATGTGGCTGGGTGGGGGTAGAGGAAGATGAACAGCAGCTTAAAATGTTTAATGACTGCTTGTAAGAATGATGTCTCTTAAAAGCATCTGGCAAACTTCAGAAAGGGCTCCTTGACCAAAGGCTGGTTGTAATATAGTCACATGTTAATGCATTTTTTTAGGATATTAAAGAAGATTCAGTATTTAGGAAGAAAAAATACTTAGAAGGAAAAGGTTTCTTTTCCTACAATAGGAGAGAGAGAGAGAGAGAGAGAGAGAGAGAGAGAGAGAGGAAGAAATAGAAAGAGGGAGAATGCAAACATTCATTTTTTTGCTTCCAGTCTGAGTATAGATACACATGTGTCAATGTTATTTTCAAATTACCTCCCAACGGATTTGTTTGCCTGAACTATGGTTGTTGTTTCATTCTGAAATTCCTCTGAAATGTTCAACTTGTTTGTTGAATATTTCCCACCTATTCCTCCAAAACTCCTCTTAGTCATTTGTGGCTGGAGAAACCAAGACATAAGAAAGCACATCAGCTCAAAGAAAAGGGGAGTGTGAGACCCTGCCCCAAGGTGTGCACTATTCTCTGAGTGTGAGGTGTGAGACTGTCCTGGTTTCCTGTATAAGGAGGGTTTGCAGAAATTTCAGTTATCTTTCTGAATATATGGCATCAGGGCTGTGGGACCCCTGGAGCTGTCAGTCCACAGGGAAAGAGGAACTGTGCAGATCAGGACATATATCTGAGTAGCAGAAATCATTTCTTTCCATTTGCAATACTTTCTGGTCTGCAGCTTCAGTCCTGCTTTAGTCCCAAAAAGCCCTGTGCTCTTATTTTGCCAACATTTGTTTAGCTGAGCCCAGAGTCAGCAAGATCCTTTAGATTCTCCTAAGAAAGTTTTAAAGAAGAGTTGTTCCTCCACACAGCCCCTGCACTTCAGCTATATCACTCTGCTTCCTAGCTTCCCAAATTGTCAACAGGATTCAATCTCCAGTAACACACACACACACACACACACACACACACACACACACACACACAAACAGCAAATGACTGGTTTCCATCCCAACCCAGGCCCACTGAACAGACTTTCTTGAAGGTAAAGCATCCCTTAAGGTTATGCAATGTAATAGTTTAGATTTTAGATTGTCCCCAAGCCCTCGTGAAAAGGAGGTAGCAATGTTGGAAGCAGGGCTTTGTTGCTAAGGAGGGCCCCTGGGGGCGTGGCCTTGGGATTATATAAGGTCTCTCCTCCCCCTGCTCACTCTCTAGCAGAGCCCTTGTGCTTTACCTCTTGTCACTTACAGCCGCAAGCACTGAGCTTTGCAGACCAGGCCTCCTGTGGACTCAACTCCTAAATCTCCCAAAACTATGAACAAATAAATCTTCCTTCCTCTAAACTTGTGTGGTCAGTTGTTTTGGATTACAGCGGTAAGAATGTTGACTGAGATGTGCATGTTTTGCCCCATTGTGACCAGCTGAGGGGGGCAGGGATGGCTGACACCCAGCTCCAGCCTGCATCCTGCTGCTCAAGTTGGGCACCACCAGGGCTGTGTCTGATGCCCCTACCCAGCCTTCATTGTCATTTCTTTATACAAATGTTCTGTCTGTTCATTTAAGCAGGCAGTGAGTGAGTGACTTTAATCACCCAGTGTAAGTGAGTGGCTTTAACCAACCAGAAGGACACCTTTCTCTGATTCACCCAAAAACACTCTGTAGGCATGCACTGGTCTTCAGAATCTTTTTCAGGACATTCACTGTCCTCATCATTTATTTTTCTCAGGTTAATGAGTACCAGTTGTGCCAGTACAGGAGGAGGTTGCAGAGAGACCAAAGAAAGTGCCTGGAGTCAGCGAACAAGGCATCTGATGTGTTGGGGAAAATCTTACAAGAGATCAATGACTGCTTCAAAGAATTCAGAGGTGACAAGTCAAACAGCACCTCCATCTCTCATGGTATTTTGCCAAGCAGTGCCTCTTCTCCCTCACAGTGCTTTGTTTAGTGGTGACAGTCGACAGGATGAGTGACACGTATCCTTTCCACAAATGTCTTCACTTCTGTGGCAGTCACTACTGAGGGAGGCACTATATATGTTGATCTATAGAAACAGTGTTATCATTGGCATCAGCTTGCTTAGCTTGCTAGGTTTTGTTTCCCTGCATAGTTTGCTTGTATAACCAGCATCCCAAGGAGCCATTGTGTCCATGTACCTGCAAGAAAGTAGCGTCCTACCAACAACACTAACTTTCCCTAGTTCCCAGCATGCATAGAGAAAGCTAGTGTCCTTCAAGATAATATGTGTCTGGACTTTTGGGCCAGGATTGTTCTCATTGTTCCCTTAACTTCCCTTAGTTTTGGGGAACAGAAAAGGGGTATTCGGAGACATGATGTTTTATGATCCCCTTTCTTTAAGGACAACACAATGAGCAAGCTACAATTTTTTTTTCCAGAAATTATAGCGACACATTGGATGCTCTGAATCCACTGGGAAGACAAGTGTGGTCACATGGTCATCAGTAACCCGAAGTTTCTAACATCTCAAGAGAGCACAAGATTAAACCACCTGCAGTCTGAATGACACATTTTGCTTTTCTTTCTGGTTCTGGTAGTCAGTAGTATCTGAAGCAAGTTCATCACAGACCCTGTCCCAGCAGTTTGCCTTCCAACAATGGAAGCCACATATTTGGCTGACTCTGCCCAGGCATCAGAGGCACATAGAGCATTTTCACACCTGGAACAACACAGCTGGCAGAGTCTGAGCCCCCAGAGAGCATGGCTTCTGCTCAGCTTTCCTTCCCCCTGAGGTCTTGGGTTTCCTTCATTCTAATCCAATTAAAGAAAAGAAAAATCAGTAAGTTTTTAGCACTAGTGGAAAAGGGCTCAATTAATCATTGTGCTAAGTGAGGTTAATTTCCATCCTTGCTTTAATAGGCCTGGTTCTGGGTATGAATTTTTCAGTGGATGCCACACTCAGGTCACCTGGCTGCCTATTTTAATCAGAAAACTTCCCCAGCTCTAATTTTTTATATTTCTAACTGCTCACCCAGCCTCCTTCTTTGGAGGCTGAAGTCATTCGAGTTGCAAGACAGATCCCTTCTATACAGAGTTATCACAAGGAGATCCAGCTTGCTCTCAGCTTTCTCCTCTCAATTCTCTGACTCTAAATGCACACACGTTTTTGTTTTCCTCATCCCAGACTCTGCTGTCTCCTTGTAGAAGATTGTGTTCCAGTGTGAAGATACAGGTGTGCACCCTTCCCTTCCCTGGTTCTCCAGGGGTTACCTCTAACCTGAAGATGACGAAAGGATTAGAGATGTTGGGGAGGGGGACATACAAATTAAAAGAAAATTAAAAACTATACTAAAAGCCAAAGCCCAGAGATGAAAATCTATTAACTGTAGATTTATGGATTAGTTTCCAGGTGTTCGAAGCAAGAAGGAAACACCTGTTAGCTTCTGAGTCTGTTTGGAGGTTTGGAGAAATCTACAGAGCTCTGAAAACTATCTCTCACTTAGATTAAGTAAATTTCTCCTGAATGACTTCTCTGGGTTGAAGTATATTCTCCAAAGCTTCTCTGAGACAGGTGATACCATTAAGAGTGAAGCTACTATAACCTGGCACCTTGAAACCATCAAGAGATGATCCCGGGTGTTATCCCCAGGTACAGCAAAAACACTAACCATGTCAGGCTCATATTTACTCAAGTGAATTCCAAGGGCATCATTAAGGAACCAGGGCACAGTTAGAGGTTAAGCATTGAGTACCCCATGAGTCTCAGTACCACATTACAGCTACTATTACCAGAAATTCCTGGTTGGTCAAAACTAGAAGCTACAGTTAATCAAGTCAGGTGTTCAGTGTGGCTCAGGGAAAGACATGAAGACTAGAGTGTTAGAAATATTTACCCTTGGTCCAAATAGATGACTAGTGGAAAAAGTCTGGCTCAGGAGCTGGAAGGAACTTTCTGCTCTTCTCTCAATCTTCTTCCTCTTCATTATTTCAGAGTGTAGTAGGTTCCAGACACAACACAAGCTGTAGGCTGGCAGTCAAGGATACCAAATGTTCACTCTTCCTTCGTTATGCCTATAAGGGACAACCACCTCCTAGCCCTTACCTAAGGCTCCTTACCTGGACCAAAGAAGAGATCACCCTTAAAAGTGGAAGGTGACAGAGCAAATGAGACCCTGCTTAGGAAGTCCCAGGGCCCTGTGAGTACCACGACCTAGTCTGTTTTTGTGCAGCATGGGAGATAGCTCTTGTTGACCTTCTGCTAACTCTGACTTTCTCCTAAGTGTTCTTAACGTGGCCTTCAACTTCTATGTTGCTGTTTTGGTTCCTCTGTCTGCTCAAATGCCTCCTCCTCCTCTTCATTATCATCATCATTCATCTTAAAGTGTATGGCTCCTTCCTCTCCTTGGCTTACTTTAAAATATTATATATATGTGTGTGTGTGTGTGTGTGTGTGTGTGTGTGTGTGTGTGTGTATGTGTGTGTATGTGTGTATTGTAATTTTATATGATGTACATGATGGTCAGATTTATACTGATACATTCATATACATACATGACATTATTTGGTATGTTTCCTTCCCCAAACCTCCCCTTTCCCTCCACCCCTCTCTCCCAAATCCCCTTCCCCCACTCTACTGGTCTCTCTCTAATTTTCACAAGGTCTCTTATCTTTCCTTTTTCTCTCTAACTTTATTTTTATTTCTAGGTCTTGCTTATGTCAAACATCCTTTAACTATTATTATTATTATTATTGTTATTGTTGTAATCAGAGTCATCTGACAAACTTCATGAAAGCAAAAACTGCCTCTGACAGATCCTTATGCCCCTACTGACCCCAGTCCATATCTTGATCATAGGAAGGGTCCAGAAAAGTAAGTTGGATTGAAATTAATAAATTGAGTTGAATCCAATGAACTCTCTGAAAGCACTTTTATTGTAAAGGTGCTTTTGTTGCATTAATTAAATAGGAGGCATTTATTGAGCCGTTCCTGGCTAGACCCTGTGGAAGCTTAAAAGAAGGGATCCACTATAATAGTCTTTCATGTGCTTTGCTTATTTGTATATTTATTGTTTTGTTTATTTGTTTTGTTTTCCGCAAGTATTTGGTGTTAGTTTTCTGAAGGACAGGAAATTTTTTTTTTTTTTTTCCTGGATGCCCATCAGGTACTCATTATAGGAAATGTCTCTGTCATTTTAGCCAATCACACCACAACCGTACAAAGTTGAATTTTTTATCCTATTTTACAGCAGAAAAGGTCAAGTTTGGGGTAGGTATGTGAAGTATACCACTAGGAAGTAGTAGATAAGAGACTCAAGCCTAGGGGACCCCGGCTCTGAAGGTTGAGCCTTTTTTACTCTACTGATTATCTCGGTGACCCTCATCTTATTTATCTTCTTGTACCAAGACCCTAGCACACTGACTTAGACAAGGTAGGTACAAACTAAATGATTGATGAATAAATGAAAATGCAGTCCCTCAACTCAAAGAATTTATTTACAATCTAGCTGCAGAGTCAATCCATAAAGGGGCTAAAATATAAATAACAATTCAAAAGATATATAACAGTCCAGTACAACAATACAAAAACTGTCATACAACTGTGTAAGATTAATTACCAAATGAATGATACAGATAATAAGAACTGCGGGGCTGGAATGAGTTGGCAAAGCTTCATGGAAGATGAGGGATGTTTTTAAGTGCAACTTTAATATTTATGAAGAGCTTACTCTCAGCAAAGCCTTATATGCAAAGATCCACAAAACTCGATCCAAGCTCTCCAAGTGCTAGGAGTGTAGAGAGATGACAAATAGAAACATAAACATAAAATGAGGTTTTGAAAGCAGCCAGGGCTGCACATAGACAAGATAGAAGGGAAAATGGTCATCTGACCAGCTTTGTTTTTCTTTGCTTGTGGAGTCCCAGATCACTACCCTAGAGCCTTGCTATTCAAAGTGTGGTCTGAGGATCAAGCAGCATCAGCTTTGTTGGGAAGCTTAGTAGAAAATACAAAATCTTGGGGCCCACTCATTCTGCTGAATTAGTCTCTGTCTGCATTTGATTAAGGACAAGAGGTTATCTGTGTGAATATTAAAGTTTGAGGGATGTTGATCTGGGACCAATCATTACTCTGCTTACCTGTATCCCCTGTTCCACACCAAGGCTGTTACAATCCTCTTTCAGGTGGTTTTGCATAGCATTTAAGGAAGCAGTTTCATGAGTTTTGCTCTTTGTCCTTTCACCCTTGAGAATAATTTCCTCTTCTTCACTTGCCTTGCACTATATTTCCTCCTCCAAATTCCTGACTTATTCTCACGCCCACAGTTTACTTGTTGCTCCCAATTCCTTCTGTTCCAATAGCTAGATAAATAAGAACTGCACTTGCTGCTCAGTCCCTTCAAATGTCAAATTCTCTCTGTAGCTATTGGACATGCCAAGGGGAAGGAATTATCTTGTGGTTAAATATAGACTCTGACCCTCTTTCCCCCACCCTGTCCCTGTTCCCTGAGTCAGAATCAGCAGCCGGGGGAACAGAACAGAGCTAATGTTTTGCTTCTTCAGATGGGAAGGTATTGATCAGGCAGAGAAGAAAAACAAAACAAAAACAGGAGAGAAAGCAAAGGCATTCAAGTCTCCGATACACCCCGGCCTGTATACAGAAGGGCTATGTTTACTAGGCATGGATTTCACCTTCGGGTGCAAAATGTAAAATAAAAGATCTGAGAAAATGAAGCAGGCATCAAATACTTGGCATTTCCAACAAGGAATCTATTAGTTATGATGATGGAAAATCGACATAATGGGGTTTCAAGACAATTTTAATACAATGGGAAAATGGTGTGGACAGAATAAAAGTTAGAGCTGCTCACCATGGATGGGTTGCTGAATAAAAAAAGCACACACACACACACACACACAAAAAAAAAAAAGCCAAGGCTGCCAAATGAAGAGGAAGGAAGAGAGAGGAGCTCACCTCCCTAGTTTCTCAGAAAGTTTTTCTATGCAATCTGCAGATGCTCTAAGAAGATTATCTCATTTAATCCTCACAATAACCATATGAAGAAATGCAAATACTTTTACAGTTAGGTAAATAGAGGCTTAAGGAGATTAGTGAAAGCGATTAGGGAACTTTACCACTATCTATCTATATCTATCTATCTATCGTCTATCCATCCATGTATGCATGCATAGCTGATATTGTCCACAATGCTGTGTTCATGAATTCACCTACTAGCTAAAATTCACTTGTAATACCAAATCAATACTCATAGTACTTCCTGGTGATCATTCACAGACATGTATGGAGTGGGAAAAAGTTTGAGTTGCCCATCATACACATTCTCAGCCAAGACTGAACTAGGTGACACACTGCCTTCTTGTTTTTCATCTCTCACACTGTAAACAAGTGTTCTTTTTTGTAATCTATTCATTGTCACAATTTCAACATTTTTGTGCCGTCTGTTGGTGATTTTGCTGCTTACAACTGAGCCCAAGCACAGTGCTGAAGTGTTTTGTAGGACACTGTATTGGTCTTATGAAGAAAGTAGGTGTGTTAGATAAGGTTCATTCAGGCATGGGTTATAGTGCTGCTGACCGTGATTTTAATGCTAATAAATCAACAACATAAGGCAAATGAGGTGTCTTTCAACAAAAATGCATATAACCCAAGGTTGTATGTTGAACAGTTAGTGAAAATGTCAGGAAGACTCACAAGAACCTCACCCTGTATTTCCCCTATATGCACTGTTTCAGTAGTTACTAATTCAATGTTTGTGATGATTGTATAGTTTATAGCTACTGTGAGTCATGAGAATCAACTGTAATTTTTCAAATTTCATACATGCATAGACACATAGACATGCGTATACATGTATACAGACACATATTTACTCTCAAAGAGTCTACTGGAACAGAAGATTTTTAAAAGTAATTTGAGATGGAGGGTAAGATTCATAAGACTGGAAGGTGTCAGCAATGTCAGCTTTGGTTTGGCAGGGTGAGGCATGGGATGAACCACAGCCTCAGACAGTCTGCCTTCTTGCCCTCTGCTTCTCTCCTAAGCATGGCTAAATATGTGTTATTAAAATATTACACTGAAGAGTTCATGAGCCTTTCCTGGGTGCCCATGGATCAAAGACACTGTTTCTGTGGCCATGGCTGGGAACTCAGGTCTGTCATGCTTCAGTGTCCAACTATTTTCCTATATGTCCACAAATCAGAGGGTCCAGAATTTTCTATTTCTTGAATTCTACAACTTTGAGGAATAAGAAGAAAGACTCTATCACCTTTCTATTGAGCACAATTTACTCTTCTTCTATTTCTATCAACATTTATCTTCTCCAAAACAAAAGCTAAAACACTCAGGAATCTCATTTTTCATACAATATTAGTGACTTTTTTCTAAGAGCTAAAATGTAGCCTACATGTTGAATGGCATAGAACTATACCAACTGATTTGCTTATCTTCTAATGAAGTTCATTTCATGTTTTTATTACTCATCTTTTCCTTAGTTTCACTAGACTAGCTCTAGTTATTTCTCTATCTCGTTTTATCCTTTGCATTCTATTTCCACTTACTTTCATCCTCCAACTTAACATGTTTGTCTATCACATCTCATTCACCTAGTGCCAGAACTGGTAGGCACCTTCTATTCCTTATTTTATCCTACCTCTTTCATCTTTGACATCATTGACCATTGTGAGGTCTTAAGAAATAAGTCAATAAAAATCAGAATCATAGAATGCTAGAGCAAAAAGAGCTGAGAGACCATCAGGCCATCAGTTTGGGAGACAAAGAAGGAAGAAGAATGATTTGCCAAAAATTATAGGTCCTGCTAGTGGTGGAAAAGCCACGATGCCAGCTCCTGTACGGCATCTGGAAACTCAGCCTACAAAGCCTGGGATGCCAAGCTCATCTCCCATCCAGCCATTATGCAGGGCTGACCCTGGCCAACTCCATGATTGGCTGAGTTGGAGTAGTTCAAGGTGACAGATCTATCTTTTCTGTCACCTCACCTTCCTCTTGCTCCCAAGAGCCTCCATCCCTCAAGCTGGCCTTTTGCTGATCATGACACCACAGAATCAATACGGAGGGGAGAAGAATATTGAAATTGCCAGGCAATATCCTTGATAATGCCATGCTGCCTTCATACAAGAAAACTGATTAGAGCTTTACTATTTAAAGACTTTAGGACATGAGAGAATAAAATGCTTGCTAAAATATAATGGGATATTCATTTGGGAGTATCTTCTACTTAAGCCTGTGCGTTATCATTTGTACAAATATACTAGGCAACTTCTTATGTTATTGTCTGCTTGTAAGATTTATCATGGGTCTTTGCACTCAGGAAGGTCACTCTATGTAAGGGATAGGTAAAAAGAAAGTAAGCAGAGAGGAAGAGAAGGGAAATCCCATTTGAGTGACCCCCAGATGTGGCTACCTATGTAGAAATGGGGCATTCAATTCAGGGAAAACTCCTTCCCAGCTGGGCATGGTGGCACATGCCTGTAATTCCAGATCTTGGGAGGCTAAGACAAGAGGATCATAGGTTCGAGGACAACCTCACAAATGTAGAGAGACTCTAGCAACCTAATGAGACCTTGTTTCAAAACCAAAAATAAAAAGGGCTGAGGATGTAGCTTAGAGGTAGAATATCCCTAGGCTCAATCCCCAGCATGAGAGAGAGAGAGAGAGAGAGAGAGAGAGAGAGAGAGAGAGAGAAAGAGATCTCCTCTTAATACCCAAGGAGGTCAAGTCTTCAGATTTCACATTCTGAGACTCTTCTTTGTCCTTGAGCACTGGGGAGGATTCCTCACGCTGATGGAAAACAGGTGAATCCATCATGTGCTTTTTGCATCATAGGAGCTAATCCCATGTGACAAGCAGCCCAAAACTTTGACAGGACACAGATACAAAGGACTTGAAGGGCTGCCTTTGATTCTGCAGACTTACAAAGTGCCCTCACCATTTTGAGAGAGCAACCAAGTAGAGGGATTTTCCTTCCTTTTCCATCTCACCAATCTTTTACTAATAGACTTCAAATATAACATCCTAATCCCTATTGTCCTTAAGCTTTTTCTTTCTTTCTTTTTCTTAATTTAATTTTTATAGGGCAGCCAAGGGCTAGATTGCCTTTATTAAACTGAAGAAGATAATGCATGTGGAAAATGGTTTTCAAATTGTAAAACACCATACAAATGTTAGTCATTATTATTGTCATTTATTAACTGACGCTGATTCTCATTAGGAAGAGTTTGGTGAGCCCGTCATGCCCTTAGCCACCCTCAGCTTCGTGGGCTGTCATTTTATGTCATTTTATGATGTGGAGAACAGAATGAAAGCAGTAAACTTTCCATATGCCACATGTTATCAGAAACAAAAGGACCTCCATTTAAAGGTTCACTCATTCATTCAGCAAATATTTACTGAATAACTATTACTTGCCAGAGCAAAGCAATGCTGAGTTTAATACCCTCTGCCCTCAAAGATCTCAACATTAGGTAAGAAGAAAGACATTTTAAAATAGTTTTATGAGTGCATTATGATTGTCTATGATAGTGAGATTCATAGTGATACATTCATTTATGCACATACTATTATTTGGTCTGTTTCCTTCCCCGTATTTCCACTTTTCCTCCCCTTCTAGTGCCTGATAGAGATTCACGGTGATAAATTCATATATGCACATGACATTATATGGTCTGTTTCCTTCCCCATACTTCCCCCTTCCCTTCCCTCCTCCTTTCTGCAATCCCCTTGCTCGACTTTTCTGGGGTTTTTCCTAATTTTCATAAGATCCCATTTCTTTCTTTGTTTCTCTCTAGCTTCCATGTATGAGAAAAAACATGCAGTCCTTGATTTTCTGAGTCTGCTGATTTCACTTAACACGATGTTCTCCAGTGCCATCCATTTTTCTGCAAATGACATAATTTTGTTCTTCTTTATAACTTAGTAAAACCTCATTGTGTGTATGTACCACATTGAAGAAAGACATTTTTAAAAATTAAACAAAATTATGATGATAAATTATGTTTAATACTATGACAAAAAGAGAAAAGAACAGAATACAAGGAGAGAATATAACAGGAGACCTTAAATTGGATGGAGAGAGGGGCCCAACGCCTAGTCCAGTGCTTAGCACTAGCATATGTGTTAGATACATATTCACTGAGTAAATAGATAATTAACTGTCTCTTTAAGTGGTATTTAAGCTGAGAACTGAAGGAAAATAGGAATTAGTCAAAAAGAACTCAAGGCCTTGAAAGGACAGAAAAGGTACAGTAAACACAGTGAGCAAGGTAGAAGTTGGTACAGAGGCAGGTGCCTCTAGCAGAGTCTCACAGCCACAAGGAAGGAGTTTGTTCTAGTGGGAATGGCTAGCCGGTGATGCTTTAACCCCAGAGGAACTTAATCTGATGTAACCTCTAAAGGGCTTATGCCGGATGTTGCTTGAAGAACAAAGCTGTAGGGAGCCAGGAAAGGGAGTGGAGAGACCCCTCAAGAGGCTGGTAGAGGAGTCTAGGTTCTGGATAAAGCTGGCAAGACTGGGATAGAGATGGTGTGGATGGAAGTAAGCAGACCTATGCATGAGCTAGCTTGGGTTTAGAATGGAGAGGCTTTCATCGCTGGTGGGAAGAAGATGTGGAAGTCCAAGAGGACCACAGAGTTTCCACCTCAGGTAACTGGGTGAATGAATCTGAGTACACTAGAGGAGTCTGGAGTGGGTGATGAGCACAACTTTAACTTGAAAAGAAATATCTTGGTGAGATGAGAGCAGCATGTGAGATCTGGAAAGTGTGAGGTGGGTTAGAACCAGCACTGCATCAAGCTCGTCTTTCAAAAGCACCCTACATCGACTGTACTCGGTCAAGTGTGGATAGTTCAGCATGCACTGGGCTCTTCAGAATCAAGGAGGCTGGATCATTCCCATTCGTCTGAGGATCCTCCATACTGTTTTCCAAAGTGGTTGCACTAATTTGCAATCCCACCAACAATGTATTAGGGTTCCCACTTCTCCACACCCTCGCCAGCATTTGTTGTTGTTTGTGTTCTTGATAGTTGCCATTCTGATTGGAGTTAGGTGAAATCTCAGGGTAGTCTTGATTTGCATCTCTCTGATTGCTAATGATGTGGAACATTTCCTCATACATTTATTGGCCATTTGTATTTCTTCTTTTGTGAAGTGTCTATTTAGATCCTTTTCCCATTTCTTGATTGTGTTATTTGTTTTCTTAGCTGTGAGTTTCTTGAGTTCTTTGTATATCCTAGATATGAGTCCTCTGTCAGATGAG
>PVLC010012757.1:0-21288 GCA_004027655.1 Graphiurus murinus
CAAAGGTGGCCTTGGCAAAGTTGCCCAAGGTGGCAGTGCAGCCCCTGGCAGAGGTGTAGCAGTCATCAATGCCAGCCATCAGCAGCAACTTCTTGGGCACAGGAGCTGACACTATGCCAGTGCCTCTGGGGGCAGGGATGAGGCACACCAGCATAGAACCACAGCGCCCTGTCACCTTGCAAGGGACAGTGTGGGGTTTGCCGATCTTATTCCCCCAGTAACCTCTTCGCACCGAGACGATGGAGAACTTGGCAAGGATGATGGCCCCTCGGATGGCAGTAGCTACCTCCTTAGAGCACTTGACACCCAGACCAACGTGACCATTGTAGTCCCCAATAGCGACAAATGCCTTGAACCTGGTCCGCTGGCCAGCACGGGTCTGCTTTTGCACAGGCATAATCTTCAGAACTTCATCCTTGAGTGGTGCACCCAAGAAAAAAATCAATGATCTCAGACTCCTTGATGGGCAGGGAGAAGAGATAGATCTCCAGAGACTTGATCTTCATGTCCTTAACCAGGCGACCCAGCTTAGTGACGGGGATCCACTCCTTGTCCTCGGCCTTGCCCCCGCTCCTTGTCCTCGGCCTTGCCCCCGCATGAGCTCTGCAGTCGCGGCCCCGACCTCAACCACGACCACGACCGGGACCCCGAAGGCCGCTGCCGAAGCCTCCACGGAAGCCTCCACGGCCTCCCAAGCCTAGGCCCCCAGGGCCTCCGGGGGCCCGCTGCACCGGTGTCATCTGCCATTTGGTGTTTTTCAGGAGAAGAAGAAGAGCTCTTTTTAGTTTGAAACAGGGTCTTGCTAAGTTGCTGGGAGCCTCAGTAAGTTGCTGAGGCTGGTTTTGAACCTGCAATCCCCCTGTCTTAGCCTCCCAGGTACTGGAATAACAGATGTGTACTACCATGCCTAGTGCGTTCTTTTTTTTTTTTCAGTACAGAGGATAAGTAGCTGAGGCTGGCAGCAAACCTGTGGTCCTCCTGTCTCAGCTTCCAAAGAACTGGGATTACAAGTGTGCACCACCATGCCCAGCTGGCATTCTTTTTTTCCTTAATAAATTATATTGTTACCATCATTTAGAACTTATAGTTTATATAATTTTCACCCTTACTATTCCAGTTTGCGTTCTCATAATCATATCTAAAGACCTGGCCATTTAGAGGATGGAAAGTTTACTTGTTCACACTTAGCCCATGTGAGGTCAGGGACCACGGATCTCAGGGCACAGCAGTGGGAAGCAGAGCGAGCTGTGCTCCTCACATCATGGGGGCTGGAAGCAAGGGTGAGCAGGGGGAAGAGGAACCATATATAATCCCCAAGGCTGCACCCCCAGGGACCACCCCCTCCAGCCACACCCGACCAGTCCAGGCTAGCACCCAGATAAACCCATTACAGTGGATTTACCCACTGCTGGGATTACAACCATCATGACACAATTACATCAGCTCTGAACATTAATAAATTAGCTCTTTAAACTGGGCATGGTGGTACTGTAATCCCAGTACTTGGGAGGCTGAGACAGGAGGATGATGGGTCTGAGACCCTGTTTCAAAATAAAAAAATAAAATAAAATAAAGCCGGGCGTGGTGGCGCACGCTTGTAACCCCAGCATTTGGGAGGCTGAGACCGGAGGATCTGGGTTCATGGCCAGCCTCAGCTACCTAGTGAGGCACTCTGCAACTTAGTGAGACCTATTTTCAAAATAAAGAATAAAAAATGCGGCTGGGGGTATAGCTCGAAGGTAGTATGCCCCTGAGTTCAATCCCCAGTACTGCAAAAAAAAAAAAAAAAAAAAAAAGCTGGGCATTGGGCATGGTGGCGCACACTTGTAATCCCAGTACTTGGGAGGCTGAGACCAGAGGATCCAGGTTCACAGGCCAGCCTTAGCTACTTAGTGAGGCCCTCCTCAACTTAGTGAGAACCTATTTTAAAATAAAGAATAAAAAATGCAGGTGGGGGTGTAGCTTGGAAGTAGAATGCCCCTGGGTTCAATACCCAGTACTGCAAAAGATAAATAAACAAATAAATACAAAATGGGGCTGAGGGTATTGCTCAGAGGTAGAATGCCCTTGGGATCAATCTCCAGTACTAAAAAATAAAAAACAAAAAAAAAAACAGTTCTCTTTCCTCTCTATCTTTGATGGTCAGTCACGAGTTTCTTTCTAACACAGAATCAAATGAAAATGAAGATATAACTTACCAAAATCTCTGGAACACTATGAAGGCAGTTGTAGGAGGAAAGTTTATTGCATTGAGTGTCCACATTTAAAAAAAAAAAGGATGGGCATATGCATGCCTATAATCCCAGTACTTGGGAGGCTCAGACAGGAGGATTTCAGGTTAAAGGACAGCCTCAGCAATTTAGCAAGACCCTGTTTCCAAATAAAAAATAAAATATGGCTGGAGGTATAGCTCAGAGATAGAACACCCCTGGGCTCACTCCTTAGTGCCATTCACACACACACACACACACACACACACACACACACACACACACCATATTCCAAATAAACAATGTAATGATGCATCTCAAAATCCTAGAAAAATAAGAACAAACAAAGCCAGTAGAAGGTAGGAAATAACTAAAATTAGAGCAGAAATCAATGGAATAGAGAATTAAAAAACAATAGAAAGGATCAAACAAAGAATTGGTCTTTTGAGAAGATAAACAAGATTCGTAATCCTTAGCCAATCTAACTAAAAGAAAAAAAAAATGACCCAAATTACTAAAAGAGGAAAAAGAAGATTATCACCAGAGAGCATGGAAATCCAAAGGATCATTAGGAACTACTTTGAAAACTTATATTCTAGTACATCAGAAAACCTAGAAGAAATTGACAATTTCTAGATTCATTCAACCTAAGTTAAACCAAGAGAATATAGAAAACTAAACAGACCAATACCAAAAATAATTTAAAGAAGTAATAAAGAACTTTCCAACAAAGAAAAACACAGGACCAGATGGATTCCCAGATGAATTCTACAAGACCTTTAAAAAGGAAATAAGTGGAGCCGGGTGTGGTGGCCCATACTTGTAATCCCAGCATTTGGGAGGCTGAGACCGGAGGATCCGAGTTCGAGGCCAGCCTCAGCTACCTAGTGAGGCACTCTGCAACTTAGTGAGACCCTGTTTCAAAATAAAGAATAAAAAATAGGACTGGGGGTATAGCTCGGAGGTAGAATGCCCCTGAGTTCAATCCCCAGTACTGCAAAAAAAAAAAAAAAAAAAAAAAAAAAAAAAAAAAAAAAAAAAAAAAAAAAAAAAAAAGGAAATAAGTCCAATGTTCCTCAAAGTATTTCAGGAAGTAGAAAGAGATGGAGTATTCCCAAACTCATTCTACAAAGCCAGTATCACCTTGATACCAAAACCAAATAAAGAATCCTTGTTGGGAGCCTTTTTAGTCATCAGCTTTGAGGTCACCTCAGTCCAGCTTGGGAGGAACACAAACTGCTCACCCAAGAAGAGATTTCAGACAAATCTCTAAGGACCAAATAAGACCAATAAACAAAGACCCAACAACTTGTTTACTCTTTCCTTCTGTGATCCATCTGTCACTATCTTGATGTTTTCCCCTGCCTCACCCTTTGACTGCTTTGCTGTCTACTGTAATTAGTCATTTTTACAATGTTTTGGTTAAAATTCTCAATAAAAGCAAGATGCTGGTGGAAGAACAGGTAAAAGAGATATCTCTCCTCCCCAGCCCTCTTTCTCTAATAATATTTTTCTCTAAAAATCGTTATGACTCCATTGTTGTTCATGTGAGAGACTTCAATCAATCAACATGAACACCATCCACTACAAATCCTCAAGGAAGCTAGGGATGGCGGTGCCTTCTCATAATCCCAGTACTTTGGAGGCTGATAGGAGGATTGCAGATTTGCAGCTAGCCTCAGCAACTTAGTGAGGTCTTCTGCAACTTAACAAGAACCTGTTTCAAAATAAAAAATAGAAGCCAGGCATGGTGGTGCACAACTGTAATCCCAGAACTTGGGAGACTGAGACAGGAGGATCCCAGATTCAAGGACAGCCTCAGCAACATAGTGAGACTCTCGACAACCTAGTGAGATACTGTTTCAAAATAAAAATTAAAAGAAAATAGGGCTGGGGGTATAGCTTGGAGGTAGAATGCCCCTGGGTTCCTTCCCCAGTATCACAATAAGTAAATAAATAAATAAATAAATGGCTGAGGGTATACCTCAGAGGTTAAATGCCCCTGGGTTCAATCTCCAGTACCACACACACTAAAAAAGAATCTTCAGGGAAAGAAAATTACAAATCAATATTCTTTTTTTTTTTTTTTCTTTTTTGCGGTACCAAGGATTGAACCCAGGGGCATTCTACCTCCGGGCTATGTCCCTAGTCCTATTTTTTAGCCTTTATTTTGAAACAGGGTCTCACTTAGTTTCGGAGGGCCTCACTAAGTAGCTGAGGCTGGCCGTGAACCTGCAATCCTCCGGTCTCAGCCTCCCAAGTACTGGGATTTCAAGCATGCGCCACCACGCCCAGCTCAAACCAATATTCTTGATGAACATAGATGCAAAAATTCTTAATAAAATACTAGTAATTCTCATTCAAACCCACATCAAAAATATTGTGCATCATGACCAAGTTGGTTTCATTCCAGGAATGCAAGGTTGGTTTAATATACATAAGTCAATAAATGTAACTTTTCACATAAACAGAACCAATGACAAAAACAACATAATCATCTCAATAAATGCTGAGAAGCATTTGACATAATCCAATACCCATTTATGTTTTAAAAAACTAAAGAAATTAAGCCAGGTGTGGTGGCACACACTTGTAATCCCAGTACTTGGGAGGCTGAGATAGGAGGATCCGGGTTCTTGGCCAGCCTCAGTTACTTAGTGAGGCTCTCTGCAACTTAGTGATACCTTGTTTCAAAATAAAGACTAAAAAATAGGGCTGGGGATGTAGCTTTGAGATAGAATGCCCCTGAGTTCAATCCCCAGTACCACACACACACACACACAAAGTGATTATATGGGCTGGAGAGGTAGCTCAGTGGAAAGGTGTTTACATGCATGAGGTCATGGGTTCAATCCCCAGCACCTCAAAAAAGAAAATACAACTGACTTTAATAAACTTTAAGGATGCATTTTCTGACAGCAGTACAATTTAGCCAGAAATCAATCAATCAATAAAAAGATAATAGCCAGGTGTGGTGGCACATGTTTGTAATCCCAGTACTTGGGAGGCTGAGACAGGATGATAGCAGGTTCAAAGCCAGCCTTGGCAACTTAGCGAGGCTCTCAGCAACCTAGTGAGACCCCATTTCCAAATAATATATAAAACTGGGCTGGGGGTGTAGCTTGGAGAGAGAATGCCTCCGGGTTCAATCCCCAGTACCAAAATTTAAAAAAAGAAAAAGATAAAGATAACTAGAAAAGTCCACAAGTCCATCCATAGGTCAAAAGTGGGAAAAAGAAAAAATTTGGTATGATGAACATATATATATATTCATATATATATGTATATGAACATATATATGTATATGAACCTATATGTTCATGTATATGTTCATATATATGTTCATGTATATGTGTTCATATATATGTTCATGTATGTATATGTTCACATATATGTTCATGTATATGTATATGAACATATATACACATATATGTTCATGTATGTATATGTTATATGTGTATTTAAAACATATATACATATAAATGATGAAGAAATATGTTTTCTTATATATATAAGACCTAATATGTCTAGTTGCAAATACTGGAGCACCCAAGGGTAGATGTGAACAAAGGCTCTATAACTGAGAGGAGAGTAAACCGCTCGGATACTGAAAAGACAGCTTTTTAACCAGAATCATTACCATCACCATTTTCCACATATCTACAGATGCTTTCTGTCTATTCACTGGCCAGGGTAGCCAAATTCACGTGAAAATTCAGTAACATTTACGAGTGGGATCCATAAATACTTCTCTTCCAGACCTCTTCTCTGATTTTTAGGCTCATATATACAACAGCTTACTGGAATCTCCACTTGGATTCCTCATCAGTACCTCAAAATTAGTATGTTCAAAATTAAGCCATTGATTTTTCCTCCAAAACCTATTCCTCCAGAAGTCTATTCCATCTCATTAAAGGCCATCGCCACTGGCAGAGTCGAAGCCATTATGTCCCAGCGTCCTATATATAGAAACTATAAAATTTTATACAACACCTTTAAAATTGCTCAGTTTAAGTTTTTATAGATGTCCTATATATAAGATGATGGACCATTATGGGTTAAGTAAAATAACAAGGGTGGCAGCCAGGACAGCACCCAACAGGCAAGAGTAGCAACAAATGAGGGCCCCGGACAGCGCGCGGGGAAGGCGGGGAGGGCGGTGGCATCCGGGCATCCGCGTCGGGGGGCGGGGTGCGGGGTGAAGCCGTTCCTCCCGCCGCTGTGGGGCCATGCATGGCGGCCGGGCGCACCCGACGTCACGGTGAGCGGCGTCAGCATGCCTCAGGTTTGGCAACTGGCTGAGATTGCCGCGGTAACTTCTGTTCCTGGTGATGACTAGGAGTAAGCGCCGAGCTGGGCAGTTACTTACGCTAACTTCACAGTCTCAAATGCCAATCTGGGTCTCAGGCCTGAGAAGACGAGCGTCTCTCAAAATGGAGGCCAGGCTGGCGCAGAGGGGTGTAGAGCACGGGCCGGTGGGCGTGGCCTCACGTGCGGGGCGTGGCCGCGTGCGGGGGCGTGGCCAAGGGAGCTGCCACCCAGAGACAGGCTGAGCTTAAAGCCTGTCTACAGTCTTAGAGGGAACCATCTTGGTTGGTTAGTTGGGTAGATAGGTAGGTAGGTAGGTAGGTAGGGTGTGTGGGTTGGTTAGTTGGTTGGTTGGTTGGTTGTGGAGAACAAACCCAAGGCCTCACAGCACTACATTTTAAAGTAGCTGGACATGGTGGTGCACGCTTGTAATCCCAGTACTTGGGAGGCTGAGACAGGAGGATCGCAGGTTTGGTCAACATCAGCAATTTAGTGAGGCCCTTGGCAACTTAGTGAGATCCTTTTTCAAAATAAAGAGAGGAAAGCTCAGAGGTAGATGAAGGGGTTGGGTCTATATTGATTGCTAGTAGGTATTAATTGCTATAAGAAGGTATTACTAAGAAGCTCTCATACTTAGGCAACACACACACAAACTCCCCCCCCCTTTTTTTTGTCTCTAAGATGTTGGCCAAAAACCTCAGCCAAGGTTGACTTTGGTCAGCTAAAAGTTGGTTGTTAACCCAATGTTAAATGCACAGACACCTACACATAGGAAAAGAATTGTATAGACTCTCACAACAGTTTAGACTAAAGTTAAAAGATGAAAAAGCAAGCTATATTAACCCAATATTAATTATTAATAACATAGAATAGTTATAGCCCCCAAACTTCCATACTCTAAAAAATAATATTCCTGTGTCTTTTCCTTATTATAAAATAAATTTTCAACATAATAAGTATTCTAGCTGATAGAAGCAGAAGCTGAGAACTCACCAAGGATACAGGTGGACAATACATGTTTTAAACTTTAAGAATAAAAATAAAACAAGAGCCAGGCGTGGTGACTCACGCTTGTAATCCTAGCATTCGGGAGACTGAGACCAGAGGATCCGGGTTCGCAGTCAGCCTCAGCTACCTCGTGAGACACTCCGCAACTTAGTGAGACCTGGTTTCAAAATAAAGAATAAAAAATAGGACTGGGGGTATAGCTCGGAGGTAGAATGCCCCTGAGTTCAATCCCCAGTACCGGAAAAAAAATAAAAACAAAACAGGTTTGTACAATTCAGCCCCCTGACCTTGCTAACCAAGTAACACATTTTGATCATTGATGTCAGACCTGTCTGTCCCTGTGAGGATGAACAAAGAAGGCTAACAGAAAAGGCTTACACAGCAGAGATAACTGGCAGGCCTGCACTTGCTTTTGGTGGGGAAGACTATTGGCTATGCAGGATGGGAAAAAGGAAATAATATTTTAAAAAATATTTTTATTGGTGTATTGTAATCATATATCTTTGTGAGGTACAAGCTGGAAGCATACATGCACACATCCCTCATTTAACCCTTCCCCAATTCCCATCCCATTCCCTCACCCTTCCTTCCTCATGTTCATCTTAGCAATTGATATGTTTGTGAATGTACATCATGTGCATTAGGGGTCATGGTGTGTAATTTTCTTGATGTGGTTTTGAATGCTTATTGATAGTATTTTGTTTAGTAGTTTTGCATCTAAGCTCATCAGCAATATAAGTCTATAGTTTTCTTCTCTTGAGCTATCTTTATTTGGCTTTGGTATTAATGTGATGTTGGCTTCACAAAATGTATTTGGGAGAGTCCTATTTCTTGTTATTTTGTGGAATAGATTGAGGAATATTGGGATTAGCTCTTCTATAAAGGTTTTATAACATTCACTTGGAAAACCATCTGGTTTTGGGGCTTTTGTTTGATGGTAAATTCTATTGCTGCTTCAATCTCTTTGCTATTGGTTGGTTTCAGTTTTCTATATCTTCTTACTCAATTTAGTAAGGTTGTATATATCTAGAAATTTGCCAATTTTTTTCTAGATTTCCCATTTTGTTGAAGTATAGATTTTCAAAGTAGTTTCTGATGATCCTCTGGATTTCCATGCTGTCAGTGGTAATATCACCTTTTTCATCTCTTATTTTGGTAATTTGGGTTGAGTCTTTGTTTGGGTTAGTTAGATAGTGGTTTATCTATCTTGGTTTTTTTTGGTTGTTGTTGTTTCAAGAAGCCAGCTTTTGGTTATGTTGATTTTCTGTAATTGTGGGACATTCTCTGGAGGCCCTGTACTGTCTCCGCACCCTGTGTGCTATGGGCCTCTGCTCTTACCCAACCACTACAGGGGTGGGCCACAGAGTCTCAAACCTTGCGAGTCTATTGTTTGTTCCCATGAGTCCCTGTGGCTGGGCTGTTAACTTACTGTTGAGCACTTCTCTGGCTCTGGAGGGAGAGGTGAGCTGAGCTTCTGCTGCTATAGATTCTTGCTGGGCATCTGGGCATTTGGATCTCTGTCAAACATGTGGCAAGACGCCACCCCTTAGTATGTGGAGATCTGTGGCTGCTTTCTCTCTCTCCACATCTAATCTATGGCTTCTTTGCAGGAGGTCTTTAGATGCCACAGTGCTAGTAGTCTGGTAGCACACAGGTGGGTTAAGATGGCATGGCTGGCTACCAGCGTCGATTGGGCACACTCACGGAATCCTTTGCTCTTCCCTCTTCTGCCCTATGGGTTATGTTCTACTGTGGTTCAATTTTTTGTTACTTTGTTTAGTTTTTCGGTGCTTTTTTTTCTTCTGTTAGGAAGCTGCCTTTACAGCAGTTGTATTTCGAGTTTTACAGTGCCTGAGATGTGTTGCTTCTCTCAGTCACCATCTTGACCATCCTATCAATAATGAATTCTTATAAAAAGTTTATGTGTTCAAAGACATCAGTGGCTTACTTTCAAAGCACTCCACTGTGTTGCCTCTGACATAGTGTTTTAATTGCTCTGTTCCCCCTTTCTACCTATAATAATAAAACTTTTCTTAAGCTTGCAGCAATGCAGCTCTGGCTATTTTTTCCCCTAAACTAGCTAAGAACAAGAACCCATGGAGACATCCCATTCCAAACTGTAACAGTAGAATTTCCCTGGGTTCAATCCCAAGTATCCTCCCCCCCCCCCGAAAAAAATACACATACACACACACATTTATATAGGTATATATAAATAAAGGAAGCAGTGACATAAATCTGTAATCCCAGTATTTGGGAGGCTGAGTCAGAAGGATTGCAGGTTTGAGACCAGCCTCAGCAATTTAGGAGACCCTAAATTGTCAAAGTAACAAATAAAATAGGGCTGGGGGTGTAGCTCAGGGTAGAAAGCCCTGGGTTCAATATGCAGTACCATAGAATTAATAAACAAATAATAAAAATAGCAAGTGTAAGCTTAGTTCTTGTTAATTACTTAATTCACATATTAACTATTTTTGTAGCCCATGTATTCATAGATTGCTTCATTCTCTTTACTACTAAACTCACTCTACAAAGCCAGCATCACTGCCTTAATCTCCAAACTTTATAAATCTCCATAGTGTATAAAGATATCTTAAGAAAAGAAAATTACAGATCAGTATCATTGATGAACATAGATGCAAAAATTCTTAATGAGATACTAGCAATTCACACTTAAAACTACATCAAAGCCAGATGTGGTGGCGCACATCTGTAATCTCAGTACTTAGGAGGCTGAGATAGTATGATCACAGGTTCCAGCCAGCCTCAACAACTTATTGAGACCTGTGTTGGGGTCTTAGCCTGACAGGCCTGGAGAGACCTCGCCTCAAGATGGCGCCTGGCAGAGTGTCAGGAGCGGCTGCAGGTGGTAACATCCTAGGGCTGTGCCACGCTAGAGCGCATGCACCAGCATGCCCAGCTCGTGGCCTGCCCAGGTGAGGGCTGTATGCAGGAACCTCGTGGCTCAAGCCCTGCCTGGCTTTAAGAGCCTCCACCTCTCTCCCTAGAGGGAGAATGGTCGGTGAGGATGATGGTTGGATGGATGACTACTATTGCGAGGAACGGCTACGGAGAACGAGAGTGGGGTGAGAGAGACGATTGAGGCCAGAGAGACAGTTACTGTCAGGGTTAAAAGACCGATTACTGTTACTGTCACTGTCACTGTTACTATTACTGCTTGGGTAACGTCCTCGGTCCCAGAGAGAGAGAGAGGTATAATAAAGAAAAGCTTGAACCAGCAACATATGGTTATCGTCTCCAGTGGAGCCTCACAGTTGAGGGTCCGGCGCGGGAGCCGATAGACCTGTTTCAAACTAAAAAAAATAAAATAAAATAGGACTGGTGGGTTCAATCCTCAGCACAAAGCATAACAAAACAAAACTACATCAAGAAAATAGTACAAGCTAGGCTTGGTGGTGTACACTTGTAATCCCAGTACTTGGGATGCTCAGAAAGGAAGATTACAAGTTCACAGCCAGCTTTAGGAACTTAGCAAGGCCCTCAGCAACTTAATGAGACCCTGTTTCAAAATTAAAAAATAAAATAAAACAGGACTGAGGGTATATCTCATAGGCAAAATGCTTTTGGGTTCAATCCTTGGTAACACACACACACAAAGAAAGAAAGAAAAAGAGAAACAAAGAAACAAAGGAAGAAAGAAAATAGTACACCATGACCAAGTTGGCTGCATCCCAGGGATACAAGGCTGGTTCAACATATACTAGTCAATAAATTTGTAATCCACCACAATAATAGAGCTGAGGACAAAAATCAATAGATACAGAAAAAGCACTTGACAAAACCCAATTCTCTTCCATGATAAAAAGGCTAAAGAAATTAGGGATAGAAAGAACCTATCTCAACATCATAAAGACTATGTATGATAAACCCAAAGCCAACATCATAATGAATGGGGAAAAGCTGAAAATTTTTTCCTTAATATCAGGAAGAAGACATGGATGCCCACTATCACCACTCCTATTCAATATAGTACTGGAAACTCTAGCAACAGCAATAAGGCAGAAGGGAATTAAAGGAGAGAGAGAGAGAGAGAGAGAGAGAGAGAGAGAGAGAGAGAGAGAGAGTGTTACTGAAATTGAACCCAGTCCTATTTTATTTTTATTTTGAAACAGGGTCTTACTAAATTGCAGAGGCTGGCCTTGAACTTGCCATACTGTCTCAGCTTCCCATGAACTGGGATGTGAGGCATGTGCCACCACACCCAGTTCCAATTTTATTTTATTTTTTTAAATTTAGAAACAGAGCCAGGTGTGGTGGTTCACACCTGTAATCCCAGTGACCACCATGTCCAGCTTTATTTTTTATTTTTAGACAGGGTCTCACTAAATTATCACATGTTGGCTTCAAACCTTGACCCTCCTGTCTCAGCCTCTCAAGAATTGGGATTATAGGCATGTGGCACAATGCCTAGATTTTGACTAGCTTCTTTTATTAGTATGAGACTCAGCTTCTTTGGTTATCCTCATCTCTATTCCTCACCAGCAGACTTAGTTAAATACCTCCTACTGTGTGTCCCATATCTCTTTCCAAATAAACCTCTTATTACTGTTAGTCACATTGATGATAATTACCTATTTTGTTGTGCTGAGGGTTTTTTTTTTCTTTTTTGTAGTACTGGGCATTGAACCCAAGGGGCATTCTACCTCTGAGCTACACCCCAGCCCCCCTCCCCCCCCCCCAGGTTGGTTTTTTAAACAGGATCTTGCTAAGCTGCCGAGGGCCTCTCTCTAAGTTGCTGAAACTGGCCTTCAACTTGCAGTCCTTCTGTCTCAGACTTCCAAGTACTGGAACAAGCTGGAGTTTTATAATCTACTTTCTATTGGCTAGACCATATGTAACTTGTCTCTTTATTACCAATGTCTACTAAAATTCTTGACACATGTCAGTTAATTGATTGGTTAAATAAATACCCAGAAGCTACAAACCGATCAACCTTTAAACTGAATAGGCAGGATCTTTTCTTTTTCTTTCTTTTTTTTTTCAGTACTGATGATTGAACCCAGGGGCATTCTACCTCTGAGGTACACCTCCAGTCCTACTTTTTATTCTTTATTTTGAAATGGGCCTCACTAAGTTGCAGAGGGCTTCACTAAGTAGCTGAGGCTGGCTGTGACTCCGTATCCTCAGGTTTCAGCTTCCCAGGTACTGGGATTACAAGCGTGTGCCACCACACCTGGATCTTTTCTGATCTAGCTGAATTCCCTGGAGTGTGCCTCCTAGTAACCAGTTGTGAGGATATGACACTATGCGCAGAGAGAATGGTAGCTTGGCTGGGGTGGTGATAGTGTAGAGGGAGAAAAGTAGATTGAGCCTTGAGATATTTACCCTCTTCCTCCTAACTTCCTTTCTTCCATTAACTTTTTTTTTTTTTTTTTGGTAGTCCTGGGAATGGAACCCAGGGATATTCTACATCCAGACTATAGCCCCAGACCTTTTTATTTTGAAACAGGGTCTTACTAAGTTGCTGAGGGTCTCACTAAATTGCTGAGGCTGGCCTTAAATCTGTGATCCTCCTGTATCAAACTCCCAATTACTAGAATTATAGGTATGCACCACCACGTGTGGCCTCTTTTAACCCTTGACATAGCAGTTGGCATCCCTTGACATTAGGTAGCAATCAAAGGGTTAAATAATCTTTTGTGATATGCAGATTTTCTGAAATTCCATTCCCTCTGCTTCTTGAGAGACATTTTCCCTCATATCAACAAAGAATAAAACAAGTTTACATGGGAAGTTGAGACAGAAGGGTTGCAGGTTTGAGGACAGCCCTGGCAATTTAGTAAGTCCCTGTTTCAAGATAAAAATAAAAAGGGCTGGTGGTGTAGCTCAGAGGTAGACTGCCCCTGGGTTCAATTCCAAGAACCATAAACAAAATAATGTCAGTAATGAAGCCAGGCACAGTGGCACACAACTGCAATCCCAGTACTTGATAGGAGGGTTGCAAATTCAAGGTCAGCCTGGGCAACTTATTGAAACGCTGCTTCAAAATAGAAAAATAAAAAATGGGCTAGGGGTATAAGTATTTCAGTAGTAAAGTGTCCCTGGGTTCAGTACACACACACACACACACACACACACACTCTCTCTCTCTCTCTCTCTCTCTCACACACACACACACACACACACACACACAATCAATAATGAAAGTAGACTTGAAGACTTAGTGTGGTTCTTTACATCTTGGGTTCCCATTGGTATCTGGAAGGGATACCAACAGAACTCACTTAATTTGTAGACTCTTTATTCATCTAATTACACTGTCCTTTTGCAATGTATATTATTCAAAGTCTGGTGGCCCTGTCTAATCCTTAAATAAATAAATATCAGATTGAACCAAAATAAGACTGTGTTGGAGAAAACTTTCAAAAGTACAAACAGAATACATGCTAGTCATTTCTTCAAAACTCAAGTTTGTCCAACAGTTTCCCTAAGAAACAAACTAACTTGAGAAAAAGTCTTCTTTTAGTGATCACTATCACACTATCATCTTATGGAGAACTCTGCTAAAAATAATACGAACAAGTTGGCAGTTTGCTAATTCATCTGTAAGGCCTGTTTCAAATATTTGACTAATATGTAATCACAGACACACACACACACACACACACACACACACACACACATATACATACATAGGCCATTTGTTATTTAAACATCTAGATAGATGGCACATGTTCACCTAGACCTTTCTGTGTGTGTGTGTGTGTGTATGTGTGTGTGCGTGTGTGTGTGTGTGTGTGTGTGTGTGTGTGTGTGTGTTACTGAGGGTTGAACCCAGGGCCCTATTTTATTTTTATTTTGAAACAGGGTTTTGGTAGGTTGATGAAAGTCTTACTACTTCCTGAGGCCTGTTCTCAAACCTGTGATCCTCCTGTCTTAGCCTCCCAAGTACCGGGATTAGAAGCATACACCACCACACCCGGCTCACCTAGGCCTTTCTGTATAGGAGAGGTATGTTTGCAAAATCTAAGCTAATAATATAAAAACACAGTCAATTCCTAACTTCCCTGCAGCCTGAAGTCAAGGTAATAGCTACCCCAATTATTTCTCATCACTACAATCTTATCACTCACTTAGATTAACAAATAGTCAAGGGCTGTCTTTTTATTTATGGAGGGGTACTAGAGATTAAACTCAGGAGTGTCATACCTCCTAGCTATAACCCCAACCCGTGTGTGTGTGTGTGTGTGTGTGTGTGTGTGTGTATGTTATTGGGGTTTGAACTCAGGGGCATTCTACCTCTGAGCTACATCCCCAGCCCTATTTTTTTTTTCAACGTCACCTCACTGTCAAATGCCAGCCTCTGAGTTATCTTTCTTGGCAGCATGCTGAGACTATGCAAGACCCTAGTCAGCCATGCAGCGACAGTGCATCAGCCCAAAGCTTGGATGCTGCTATCTGTTCTAAATGCGCATGGTATTCCTGTCTGACAAATGTCCCTTTTACTAGAAGTAGCTAATCTCCTTTTAAGCAAAAATTCATTGAGATTAATACTTATGCTTTTAGCATGGAGATTTTCAAATTGAACTATAAATCTGAAAGATATACTAAATACTAATATTAAGTACTTTAAACTTTAACAACTTGACAGGGGGAAAAATAAGAGGCTCAGTCTTTTTTTTTTTTTTTTTTAATTCTACTGGGAATTGAACCTAGAGACAGTCTACCTCCAAGCTACATCCCCAGCTCTTCTTACTATTTTATGTTATTTATTTTTGGTACTGGGGATTGAACCTAGAGACATTCTACCTCCAAGCTACACCCCTAGCTCTTCTTACTATTTTATATTATTTATTTTATTTTTGGTACTAGGGATTGAACCCCAGGGCATTCTGCCTCTGAGCTACATCCCAGCCCTTTTCATTTTTTACTTTGAAACAGGGTATTACAAAGTTGTAGAGACTGGCCTTGAATCTGCAACCCTCCTGTCTCAGCCTCCCAAGTACTAGGATTATAGGTGTGCACGCCACCACACCTGGCTTACTTTTTTTTACTTTGAAAAGGGTCTTAATAAATTGCTGAGGCTGTCCTCAAATTTGTGATCCTCCTGTCTCAGTCTTCTAAGTACTGGGATTATAGGCATGTGCCACCACGCCCAGCTGAGGCTCAGTCTTTTGAACTTCCCTCAAGCAGTCTCAGACCAATACAACACCAATGTTTGATTGATCTTTGATTCTGTTGCCAGAAATCGGTATTGGATAAAAAACATTAAATACTGCTTAGCTCCCAGTTATTGATTCTTCTGTGAGACCCCCATTTTAGAGTGGCAGTGGGAGAGAGTTGGTATAAAGTCTCTTGACAAACCAGGTCATTTCAAGCATTACAAAACAGGACTGCAGTTGCTACGTTCCAGAGATTATATTTAATATTTTACATACGTTATTTCCTCAGAATCTTAGAGGTGAATACTGTTATTACCCTCATTTTGTGAATCTGGTAATGGAGGTTCAGAAGGTTAGCAGCTTCTCTTCCAAGGACACATACAATGACAGAGCCAAAAGTGAAACAGCCCATTTGATTCAATTTCATTATCCCACTTTGTTTCTTCTGGACTTGTACTATCTAGGAAGGAAATGAATTCTGCCAAAGACCAGCTGTCCTGGAACAGACTCTGCACACCTTGTGAACTGCAGCCACAACCAGCAACTTGATTCCAGCCTAATGATCCCCTGGGCAGAAAATCCAGTCATGCCCCAAGGCCAGACTTTGTGAAATTATTTGTGAGGCTTTTTGTTGTTATTATTGTTGTTGTTGGTGGTGATGTGTGTGTGTGTGTGTGTGTGTGTGTGTGTGTGTGTGTGGCGTGTGTGTTTGGTTTGGTTTTGTGGTTTGTTTTTGCTGAAAATTGAACCCAGGGCCTTGCATATAATACGTGTTGTTTTAAGCCATAAAGTTTGTGGCAACTGTTACATTGAAAATTAATAAATTGAGGGTGGTGGCACATGCCTGTAATCCCAATACTTGGGAGGCTGAGACAGTAAGATCAAAGGTTTGAGGACAGGGTTGGCAACTTAGCAAGGTTCTCAGCAACTTAGTGAAACCTTGCTTCAAAATAAAAAATTAAGTTGGGCGTGGTGGCGCATGTCTGTAATCCCAGTCCTTGTGAGGCTGAGATAGAAAAATTGCAGTTTCGCAAGCAGCCTCAGCAACTTAGCAAGGCCCTCTGCAACTTAGTGAGATCCTGTTTCAAAAAAAAAAAAAAAGGCCTGAGGTGTAGCTCAGAGGCATAATGCCCAGAGTTTAATCCCTAGTAAATAAATAATAAGAAAGATTAAAAACTAAAATAGGGCTGGGGATGTAACTCAGAGGTAGAACACCCCAAGTTCAAACCCTAGTAACACATACACACACACACACACACACACACACACACACACTATACAGGGGGTAAATGTATTTGATGAGGAAGAGTAGAAGGAATAAAAAATTTAGGCAGGAAGGAGACATTGGGAAGCTTCTAGATTCAATTCCCAATACCAAAAAATAAAAAAATCAGTAAGTGCTGAAGGTGTAACTTGGAGGTAGAATGTCCTTGGGTTCAATCCCTAGTACCATAAATAAATAAATAAATAAATAAATAAATAAATAAATAAATAAATAAATAAATCTATCTATCTCACATGGACCACCACTACTTTAGGCCTTCCTAATATTTGCTCCTGTTTAACCGGAGCAAGCACTACCTAGTAACACTGACATCTCAGGCTGCTTCTCATGGCTAGGGGAAGTCAGGGAAGGATCCATTTGATTGGCTCTGCTCAGGTAGGGTCAAATATCATTCTTAAAGGGCAGATCATCAATAGAAACATTCCACACATCAGAACTTTTATTTCATTCTATACCTTTGAACCTTACCTTTGTGTATATGGTACTTGAGAATGAACCCAGGGGCATTCTACCTCTGAGCTACACCCCAACTCTATTTTATTTATTTTGAAACTGGGTCTCACCAAGTTGCTGAGGCTGGCTTCAAACCTGCAATCCTTCTCTCAGCCTCCCAAGTACTGGGATTATAAGCTTGCACCATCATGCCTGGCTCAAGCCTTATCCTTAATGTCATCTCCCTCTTCCTGGGTTCTTCCTCCAGAGGAGCTGGTCATTAACGTCCATCTCCATTTCAGGTCTCTGGTTCACAATAAATCTATTCTGAAGATTCTCAGGAACTTAGAAGAGCTGGTAGTTGGGTTTTCTCTTGCATGGGATGTCTTAGGCAATGCCAAGGCTCTTAACTGTCTTGGAATGCAATCCTGGGTGACAGCCTCCACCTTCAGGTCTCTTTCTTGGGACTATGACTCTTAAGGTCCTTGGCTTGACAGGTTTTGTTTCTATAATCAGTTAGTGACCTACAATCAAGTCCTTGAAGATGGCTAGCCAACTGTTTTAAGAGGGATTTTCCCACCAAATCTTTATCCTCTGATTCCTTGGTTTGTTTCCATAATACCAAGTTACTATATCAGTTATCAAGGAGATAAGGACAGCTGATCAGGCAACATACACTCCAGGACTCCTGGAACACAGCTTATTGGCAGAAACTCACAGCGGCAGGAACAGTAGCCAGTATGTAGAAACTCTGCCTTCTGGGGCAGACAGAGATCTTGTAGGCCCCAGATGTCATACTCTGGAAGACTTCAGGCTTTTAGCTGCAGTGATTGCAATTTACACTGCAATCTGGAGGACTAGCCTCTTTTCCAATAGGATAGGAACTGGGATCCAGTTATAGTACCACATGACAGAGCACCAGCCTCTAGCTCCACTGTGCCACCTTCGAGAAAGAAGTGGGACCAGGTGGGGCTGGAGCTTTATTGTTACAGTTATATGATGTGAGGCCTGTAGCCTGAGTAGCCACCTGAGAACTCTAGCAGGCTGATTCCTTAACATTTTTATCTAGCCATTTCAACAAGGCTCTGCAGAAAGCCAGCTCCTCTGGGGGCCAGTCCTCAGGGAGCCTCGGACAAGTTAAAACTGACACACAACTTCCTATATGTCTCTTAAAAAAATAATCTAGAGTGAAAAAGTGATGTTTATTTAAAGTTGAAAAACTAGTAGAACTAAACTATTCTGGAATACATAAGAATGTAAAAATGTATAGAGGAGCAAGAATGTGATTACACTAAAAGGACAGTGGTTACCCCTTTGGGTAGGGGTATGGGAGACAGAGAAGATACAGCCAGTGTTCCATTTCTTGATTTGGATGTGAATATATGCATGCTTATAATTATTTAAACAGTACAAATATTTTGGCCCACTTCCCTTAATTTATAAGTAAAAGTTTTAAGAAGAAAGAATACACACTGAAGTCAGCCTGGGTAAAAGGGCATCTTATTTGCAACTTACTTTCAAATGGTTCAGGAAGAATCATTATCATTATTTCATGTAAAAAAAAAATCAGAAAAGAAAGGAATACTCCAAGTAGAATATTTTTATCTCCTTTTATTGAAGGAAATAGAAACTTGTGCTGCTGAGGCAGTGGTATCTCAGCACAGGACAAGGTAGTCAATGGGGCTGACATGACAAGCCACAATGCTGGCCAGGCATCCTACCACGGCAGGAGGAATAAAACCAACAGAGACTGCAGGAGGTAGCAAACATCCCCAACACCCAGTGTAAGCATTTCCATTTGCAGAGAGTTTGGCCATGCATCTTAAAAACAAGGTCCCATTATAGCTGGAAGGATATCACCTTGGGTCACTAAATCCATCCACAACTAAAAGGTGGTCTCAGACTTGCAGATCCTTTCCTTTGACTCAAATAATTAGGCGACCAGAAGATCTGAGTTCCTTTCAGCTCTTTATCTCAAATGGAAAAAAAGACTGAGTTCTTCAACATCATACAAGTATAGCTGGACAGGTGCTAATGCCCAGCCTTGCTCTAAAAGCAGCTGCACTTTCCCCCCTGACTTCTCACACTGCTCTCATTCAGTGTGTGCCCTAGGAAACCTCTCAGTGTTATAAACAAGGACAGAATTGGGGCAGCAGCCTATGGGATGCAGGGAATCAAAAGCTACTACATAGTCAAGATCATTTCACAAGAAATAGCATGGGGAACACTATCGGGTCAAGGTCCTCCCAAATAGCTGCGAGAAGCACACACAAAGAAAAATGTGGTAGTTCTCCCATGTCAGGATTAGCTGCACAAAGTCATGGTCCAGAAAGCTGAGCTACTTCATGTTCCTGGCAGATTATCAAACCCCACGGCATTCCCGAGCTGTTCCAGTTTTCAAGTACAATGAGGTGTTTGGGCAGTTCGGTCACAGAAAAGCAAGCACTAAAGAAATCTCAACCAATTACAAATTAATGTTACCATAAGTTTATATCATAAATTTATATAGTCAAGAACTGATTGTGGGGGTGGTTGAGAATTTGCTATGCAGAAACAGGGGTCCAGGCTTTTTCATGTAAACTTTGATCATAAACCAGCCTCAAACCCACAAATTGGAAGGGAATTCCCTTATTTAGAAATGGCCATTAGTCACCCAATTTCAGTTCTCTTCAGTGCTGGACACATGGTTTCCAAGGATCAAAGTCTTGAGAGCACTATATTAGGAAATGGGAGAAGCAAGGCAAGGAGAAGAGGGCGTCAGGGGTTGGAAATCTGAAATGAGCATTTATTTCACAGAAGGCTTGGCACAACGAGGCTGGGGTGAGCGTGGTTTTAGTGATTGTTCTTTGTTGCCTCCTTTGCTGCAGCAATCAGTGGAGTGAGGCTGGAGAGAGGCTTGGCAATCTTCAAGAACTGATGCTAGAAAGGAGTAAAAAGAACAAAAAAATATTCATCAATCTTCCTTAGAAACTCTTAAAAGATATAAGGAAATCCATGTTTATACAAGGTGCTGCTTGGAAAACTTCAGACCATCCCCAAATTGAAGGATATTCTTATGAGATAACCACTTTGAAAAACCATTTGGCAGTAACTACCTACAGATAAGCATACATCTACCCTATACTCTAGCAAGTCCAATCCTAGAAGATGGGATTCAAGAGAAATAAATTTATATAACCACAAAAGACACATGCAAGAATGATCATGGAAGCTTTACTCATATTAGTAACTAGAAAGGTCTAAGTGTTCAAGAGAATGGAAGAACAAAATGTTACATTATACCATCCAGAAAATTACACAGTAATGAAAATGAATAAATAATTGGTAATTGACAAGAAAATGTCCAGACATGTTAAATGAATAAAAGAAGCCAGCTGTAAGAGAGTTCTATGTATGGCTTCTTTTCTTTCTTTCTTTTTTTTTTGGCAGTACTGGGGATTGAACCCAGGGGCATTCTACCTCTGAGCTACACTTCCAATCCTATTTTTTATTCTTTTATCTTGAAACAGGGTCTCATTCAGTTGCGCAGGGCCTCACTAAGTAGCTAAGGCTGCCACCAACCCGGATCCTCCGGTCTCAGCCTCCCAAGTACTGGTATTACAAGCATGTGCCACCACGCCCAGCTAGGAATTTTTTTTTTTTTTTTTTTTTAATAGACAAGGGTTTACTATGTTATCCAGGCTGGTCCTCAACTCCTGGACTCAAGAGATCCTCCTGCCTCAGCCTCCCAAATGGCTGAACATACAGGCACACATCCCCACACCTGGCTTGGAATCTACTGTTCTATCCTTGAATCCAGTAAGGCTTATTACTCCTGTAAGGGTTTCAGTAGCTTGGTCCTAATCCCACCTCATTTTCACTAGGCTGTATTTTGGACCAAATCCTCAAAAAAAATTTTTTTTTTTTTTTTTTGGTGGTACTA
>PVLC010012757.1:21388-43610 GCA_004027655.1 Graphiurus murinus
AAAAAAAAAAAAAAAAAAAAAAGTTTTGTTTTGTTTTGAGACAAGGTCTTTATTTTGTGTGTGTGGTACTGGGGATTAAATCCAGGTGCATTCTACCTCCAAGCTATACCCCCAGCCCTTTAAATTTTTTGGTTTAAAACAAGGGATCACTAGGTTGTTGAGTCCTGCAAGGTTGCTGAAGCTGAATTCAAACCAGCAATTCTCCTGTCTCAGCCTCCCAAGTATTGGAATTACAGGTGTGCGCCACCATGCCCCCCCCCCCGACAGGGTATTGCAGGCTGCCTTTGAACTTATGATCTTCCTACCTCAGCATCCCAGTTACTAGGAATACAAGTATACATGCCACCATGTTCAGATCAACTTTTAAATAAGATCACTTAAGAGAAAACATCATATGAAAACTGTATCTTCGTTTTCAGCAAAAGTGTTAGGTAAAACAATTTTTTATGTAAGTTTGAGCCAAATTCTAAAAAGAATTTCTTTTTTACATTCAATGGTGAAAAAGCTTTGTGTCTTGAGGATGTGGGATATTTCTTTTACTTGATAAGAAATATAGGAACTATCATACTTCCTTTTCTATCCTGGTTATAAGGAAACTGAGAACCAAATGTGATATTTAAATATAATATTTTAATTCAAATGATTAGTATATCTTCTGCCACACTTATCATTTCCTTAACTAGTCATACTATATATGTACATAGAAATGGACATTCTTTGCTGAAAGTTGATTCAACTTATGTTGGAACAGAGATAAGGTATAAAGTAGTACTAAGAAGTTACTGTTAGTATGAAAGGAATAAAAGATATTGGCTAATTCTAACATATTATCCTATTTATTTCTGTCCATATATGTATTCTCACTGGAGAAACAGATGTAAAAATGTGGTTTTTTTTTTTTTTTTAAGGTAGTAGGGATTGAACACAGGTGCATTCTACCTCTGAGCTGCACCTCCGCCCTATTTTTTATTCTTAATTTTGAAACAGGGTCTCACTAAGTTGCAAAGGGCCTCACTAAGTAGCTGAGGCTGGCTACAAAACTGGGGTTCCTCCTGTCTCAGGCTTCCAAGTACTGGGATTACAAGTGTGCACCATTGCACCCAGATGAAAACACATTTTTTTCTTGTATATGTGGTGCTGAAGATTGACCCAAGGGCATTCTACCTTCAAACTATATCTCCAACCCTATTTTATTTTATTTTATTTTATTTTTTTTTTTTTTGCGGTACTGGGGATTGAACTCAGGGGCATTCTACCTCCGAGGTATACCCCCAGCCCTAGTTTTTATTCTTTATTTTGAAACCGAGTCTCACTAAGTTGCGGAGTGCCTCACAAGGTAGCTGAGGCTGGCCGCGAACCCGGATCCTCAGGTCTCAGCCTCCCGAATGCTGGGATTACAAGCGTGCGCCACCACGCCCGGCTTCCTATTTTATTTTTGAAACAGGGTCTCACTAAGTTGCTGAGGCTGGCTTCAAAATTGCAACCCTCTTGTCTCAGCCCCCAAGGTTTACTGGGATTACAGGAATGTGCCACTGCACCCAGCTAAACTTCATGCCTTAAGATCCTGAAAGTCTTGCTTTTGAATATTTAAATGTACATTGGTAAATTAAAATAATCACTGTTCTCAGATCATGTTTCTACAACTCTCCTCTGAGTTTAGAGAGCAGTATGATCCAACATACAACTAGGAGGCCGCAGTTTCTTTCTCTGAACAAAGTAAACTAGCTAAGTCCTACAGACCTTCCAGTATAGACACTTTTTTTTGGGGGGGGTACTAGGGATTGAACCCAGAGGCATTCTACCTCAGAGCTACACCCCAGACCATTTTATTATTTTTATTTTGAAATAGGGTCTCACTAGGTTGATGAGAGTCTCACTACTTGCTAAGGCTGTCCCCAAACCTGTGATCTTCCTGTCTCAACCTTCCAAGTACTGGGATTACAGGCATGTGCCACCATGCCTAGCTGTCAGTTCAGATACTTTTGGGCCTGTACAAGCAGCGGCCAGGGGACATATACTTGAGAGCCAAACAGACATAGGCTGAAATCCTGGATCCACCACATGTCAGTTATGCCATCATGAAGGTACTAAACCTCAATTTATTCACCAACAAAAAATGAGAATAAAGCCGGGCGTGGTGGCGCACGCTTGTAATCCCAGCATTCGGGAGGCTGAGACCGGAGGATTCAGGTTCGTGGCCAGCCTCAGCTAACTAGTGAGGCATTCTGCAACTTAGTGAGACTCGGTTTCAAAATAAAGAATAAAAAATAGGGCTGGGGGTGTAGCTCGGAGGTAGAATGCCCCTGAGTTCAATCCCCAGTACAGTAAAAAAAAAAAAAAAAAATGAGAATAACAGATAAAGATACATCTATAACTCTTAGGGTTGCTGTGAAGAACAGATATGCACAAACACACACGTATATATATTATATATATATTGAAATATATTGATATATATATATCAAGTAGTGCTTGAAATGTAAAGATTCAATATAATGAATATATTATTATATCATGAAGAAAATTCTAAAGGGCACTATCAATAACTACAATATGGTGCCTAATTAAAATGATATCTTCACCAATCATGGGCTTAGCATAGTATTTGTACATTTGCCAATGCCTAGGGTTTACAGAATACAACTTATACAAAAGGCAAAAAGGATGCTGTATTGTAGTGTCTGTTATAAGAAGTCTTTTAGTCCCAAAGGATCCTAGAAGGTAATGGGTTACACTTGGCCAGAACCGAGATCTCCTATCTAATAGGCCAGTGCTCTGTAATCAGTAATCTCAACTGTAAAGAGATGCTAAAAATGTAGGTAAATACTTTTAAATAATTCCACTCAATTCACTAAGTATTTTCTGAGTACCAATTCAGAGTCAGGTTCTAGGTATAAGAGAAGACTTAGAAATTAATTAATTAGAGGTTATAATTCAGTGGTAAAGACAGAGATATTCATAACTAACCTTTTTTTTTTTTTTTTTTTTTTTCCCTTCAGCACTGGGGATTGAACCCAAGGCCTTGAGCATACTGGGCAAGCACTCTACCACTGAATGACAGTCTCCAGCTCTTTTTATTTTGGTACTGGAGATTGAACCTTGAGGCATTCTACCTCTGAGCTACGCCCTCAGACCTTTTCTTTTCTTAAACAGGGTCTCATTACATTTTAATGGTTTTGCTAAGTTGCTAAGGCTAGCCTCAAACTGCAATCCTCCTGTCTCAGTCTTGCAAGTACTAGGATTACAGGGGTGTTATCATGCCCGTCTCCTCTTTATTTTGAAATAGAGTCTCACTAAATTGCCCCAGCTGGCCTTAAACCCGTGATCCTCCTACCTTAGCCTCCTAAGTATTTGGGATCACAGGCGTGAGCTACCTAACTTCATAACATAATTTTAACACAGGATAGTCTTCTAGGTTTTGTCTTTCTCAGTCACTCTTAGACTTTATGGTATAAAAGTAAACAGAATGAGCCTACAGATCAATCACTATCATAAAGCTGCATGTGACACTATTACCAATGGGCACTATAATAAAGTGACATTAGGAGTAAGAAATTGTATTCAAGACACAAAAGTTAAATAAAAATGATATCTCTTGCTAAAGGCAGTTTTTTCAACTGTATAAAGCAATTATACTGTAATTTCAGGATTAGGCAAATGGGAGTATTTATAAAAGGCTGGTAAACCCAACTCTGCATTTCCCTATATTCTTAACAGAATCTCATCCAAACAAGCATAATATCATCACCACCATCTAAGAAGGTTTTGAATGAAGAAACTGTGATGAAGACTCTTAAAAGTCGCTGGCCTCTAAACTTAAATTCCTTTGCTGAGCCAGGCATGCTGGTACATGCTTGTAATCCCAGTACTTGGGAGGCTGAGATAGGAGGATCGCAGGTTCGCAGCTAGCCTCAACTACTGAGTGAGGCCCTCCACAACGTAGTGAGACCCTGTTTCAAAACAAAGAATAAAATAGGGCTGGGGTATAGCTCACAGGTAGAATGCCCTTGGGTTCAATTCCCAGTAAAACACACACACACACACACACACAATTCCTTTGCTGAAAAATGTATCTTTTGAGCTTCTCTCAGTGAAATGTAACTTGTACTAGATTTAACATGTCAGGGAGCTGCTTTTCACAAAGATTGAAACAGACTTTACCAGACTAATGTAGGCAAAACAAAGGAAGTGCTAAAGAAAGACATAGACAAAGTTCAAGGGGAGTTCATAAAGTAGATTTAAAGCTGGGATAGGAGATGTGTAGAGTTGTAATGGGCTGGTGAAGAGGAAAGGCTCAGGGAGGAAGGCTACAAAACTAGGAATACAGAGTGAATGTGGGAAGTGGTAGGAGAGAAGCCTCATCCTCTAATAAACAGAACCTTACAGACAAAATGAAGTTCAGAAGGCTTGGTTCCTTAGCTGCTTCCCTGCAGAGAGACAGTTACCTGCAATAGCTCTTTAGCTGAGCCTCTCTTTTCCACATCCATCTCAAGACAGCGGTTCAAAAAGTCCCGGAAGATAGCTGACAGCTTCTCTGGGTTCTGCAGCTCCGGGGTCCCATTGGTGGCAATGAGGTACAAAGCCTGGTAATATAAATAAGAGAATGACTGAGCTCCAATTGGGGTTCTCTTGTGGTTCCCCAGACCTCTAGAAATATGGTTAGCTGCTGTATGGGATAGGATACAAAGCAGCATCTGTGGTATTCCCAAAAGACTGACTTACAGGTCAGGTTTAACACTTAAAAGCCATGTGAGCAGGTAGGTGCATGACCTGGACTTCCAACTTCCTTGTCTGTAAAATAGTGCCTATCTCATATATCTTTAACCCATTTTCACTTTACCCTGAGAGTACTTGCTAGCAGTGCTGGCAGCTACAGCATTTATCCCAAGATAACTTGCAGATTACTATCCTAAAGGATTTTTGCAAATGGATAAATGGAAAGACTGAGAATGACTGGTTGAAAGTCTCTTTTGCAGTAATGTTACTGCAAGGTATTGTGCAGAAACCTAAGCTAGAGATGTTTTGGTCAACGAGGCCTCTTTTGTATATACCTTATCTCTGGCAAATTATGATTGGTGAAAGATTTTTACTTTTGCTTCAGTGCCTGCATTTTGTTGACAATTCTTCCATACCCACTGATCAATCAAAGGGCCAGATTTTATTGCAGAAGATCAAACCAGTGTTTAACTTTCTTGTAAATATGATTTCAACTGTATATATGCCAAACAAAACACTGCAGTGGATGAATCACAGTCAGTTGCTTCAGCCTCTAAGATTGTCTTTATATAAGTTAAATGAATGTGGCTGTGAGCTGCACTTTTTTTTTCTAGATGTAAAATAGGTTAAAAAATAAAATAAGTACATCTGGAAAGTACTTTGTAAACTTATACAGTATGTTATAGACCTAAGGGTTTATTGTTACTCTTGATTACAGATCAAAAGGGTTTATTATTCACTTGGCCTGATGAGCTAAGATCTGCCCCCAGCTGCTGGCACAAATTATTCCTGATGCCTTCACCTCAGTCACCCAAGAGCAGATCTCTTCCAGTAGGAGAGGACTGTAAGAAGGAATGTCTGCTTAAGTAGCAAACTGTTTCACTGCTGCCTCCCTGACCCCCTAACATGAAACATCTCTTGGGAAAAGGAAAGAAAAACCTTCACAAGCCTTTACAAAGGGGTGGGGGACCTTTAACTTAAACCTCAGCACTTTAACTCACAGCACTGTCTCATTTAATGACCACAATAACTCTGGATAATAGAGCAAGAATGATTATCCCCGTTTCATAGATGAGTGTGATTCTATAAGCCTAGGATCACACTGTTCATATGAGTGCATGTTCTCCAACTCTGATCCCAGTCTTATCTTCATCACACCCCACTGATGAACATCTTCAAATCTAAGGTGGAGAAGGATGTGTTATATGTGGAATCAGAGAGCAAAGCTGGGACCAAGGGCAGAAACTACAAACATTAGTTTCAGTTTGCTACGCTGAGGCACTCTCTAAGAATCAGAACTACCCAAGGGTGTCATAAGCATGTAATTACTGGCAGATATCCACCTACTAGTGATAATGCATAGGAATTCCTGCACCAGATGGGAAGTGGGACTAAATATTAAAATAAAACAACCAGAATAATTTTAACATTTGTCCACAACAAAAATTACTACCCTACCTGCATATTTGTCACTGCTTTCCTCTCCAGTTAGGATGGACAGATTTTCCATGTCTAATGTGCCACTGACTCAATCCAACTCCTCTCATCTAATTAAGGACACCACTCTTGCAGTTGTCACTTCTGTTGTATATGACCATTGTCTTCCTCTCCACTAGCTCACTCACTGACATGAGCATACAAACATCATCTTTTAAACTCTCCCCCACTTGACTCCACTTCAAGATATTGCTTTATTTCTTATTCTTCAGAAACTGCTAATAAATGCCATCCTAATGTCCCCTCCCCCTACTCTCATGGGTTTACTCTAATTAGGCTTTTATCCCCACCACTCTTTTTGTTTGCTGACAGTATCACTACTTCCTAAAGCTGGCCTCAAACCTGCAGTTCTCCTATCTCAGCCTCCCAAGTACTGGGATCACAGGCATGCATTACCATGTCTGGCTCCCATCATTCTACTGATAACATATAGTCAAGGTCATCAACAACTTGGCAAATCCAATGCTCATTTCTCAGTCTCATCATACTCAACCTGTTAGTCACATTTGACACAGGAATCCATTTTCCTTGAACGCTGTTCTTTTGTATCCCACACATAGTTATCTCAGACAAAGACCAAGGCCACTCTTAGGTCTACTTTGATAGTTCCTTCAACCTGTAAACACTAAAATAACCCAGCTCAGTACTCAAATCTCTTCCTTCTTTAATTGCATTCACTCCCTAAGTGAATGATCTCAACTACTTTTGACTTTAAATACCAATGATATACTCTCTACTAATAAATTTATATTCATAGTCCTGACCTCTTACCCTTTAACCCCTGACTCTTATGCCCAACTCTCCTCAGTATCTTCTCTTGAATATCTACTGAACATTTTGAATCAAGAAGATCTAAACCAATTCTTTATTACCCCAGTTAGCCATCTTTCAGCAATTCAGGCCTAAAATCTCATAGTCATTATTTGTGATACTGGAGAACCCAGGGATTCTACCTCTGAGCTATATACCTCCAGACCTGTTTTATTTTTTATTTGGAAATAGGGTCTCACTAAGTGGCTCAGAGCCTTACTAAGTTGCTGATGCTAGCCATGAACTTGAGATCCTCCTGTCTCAGCCTCTAAGTACTGGGATTACAAATCTGTGCCACCACGCCCAGCTAATTCCACTTTCTTTAACATTCATCTGTCAGCTACTCCTTCAAGACATTTCCTGAATCTATTGCTCACTACCACTCCTACCCAACTTGTCTTGTATTGAATTACAATAGTATCTCACAGTCTATTTTCCACAGAAGCAGCTGAAACCCTTCAATGTTTCCCCCACTCTGCATAATAAAAGCTGAGTTCTTACAGTAGCCTACAAGGTCTTACCTGTGGGTCCTCCACTAGTTCCCTGAGTCTGGCTACCACTCTATACCCTTCTCACTCCAGGGATACAGGACTCTGGTTTTCCACAGAATACAAGAACATTCTCAAATCAAGTCATTGATACCTGGGCACTCCTGCCTTAATATCCTAGTTTACGCTTTTACTATCTTCATGTTTCTGCTGAAATAACCTGTAAGAGAGAACTTCCCTCTCTATATAAAATAGTACATGTCTCCCTCCTTTCTCATTAATCTCTTAACCTCTTGTTCTGCTTTTTTTTTCACAGCACTTACCATTAGTTACTACCCATTAATTTATTTTAGAACAAATCTCATTACAACAATTTGTTGTATGTGATTGGGAAACAATCACTGAATAAATGAATGATTTCTAATATTATTTTCTCTCAGCATGTATATATATATATGTGTGTGTGTACATATATTTGCTTATTTATTTTTATTTCTTATTTTGCAGTGATCAAACTCAGGGGCTCACACAGGTAAGTAAGTACTCTACCACTGACTTATATCCCCAGCCACAGCATTTGTATGTTAAGTTCAACAGGGCTTAGTTTTGTCCACAAAAGAGGTGTCCAGGTTTAAGCCATAGAGAGAGAACTGCCTGAGTCCCATTTCCTGGGACTACAGACAATAGCAAAAGGAAACAGGACTGGTAACACTCACTCTCAGAGGATTTTCATTGAGGTATGGGGGCTCCCCTTCAATCATTTCGATGGCCATGATGCCCAGGGACCAGATGTCAACCTTGGGCCCATAGGCCTTCCGCGTCACAACTTCTGGTGCCATCCAGTATGGAGTTCCTACCATGGTGCTCCGTTTGCTCTGCTCTGGAGTTATCTGTGCACAGAATCCAAAATCAGCTGGAAAAGGAAAATTGGAAAAAAGGATAGACATTTAGGTACTCCTTAGGCAGGTGCTCACAGTGTGCCTACCCATAGCTGTCAGGTTCTTTCTGCCTTCTACCTCTTAACCCCATATCTCACCAAAGTGGAGTCACCTGACTGCCACCTTCAAGTCCAGCTCCCAGGCTATTCCCTGTTCACCCCTGAAGAGGAGAAGCAGGAATATAAGGAACATTGTCTCTAGCTTCTTACCTTCTCCTTCTCAAAGCAGAGGACTAAGCATTTAAGTCCAAGTAGCCCATTTGTTTGTCTCAAATCTGCTTTATTTATTTATTTTTTGTACTGTGAATAGAACCCCAGGGGCATTAGAACCTCCAAACTATACCCTCAGCCCCCACCCATCCCCCTTTTTTTTGCAGTACTGGGGATTGAACTCAAGGGCATTCTATCTCCAAGCTACATCCCGAGCCCTATTTTTTATTCTTTACTTTGAAACCGGGTCTCACTAAGTTGTGGAGAGCCTCACTAAGTAGCTGAGGCCAGACTCGAACCCGGATCTTCGAGTCTCAGCCTCTCAAGTACTGGGATTACAAGCATGTGCCACCATGCCTGGCTAACCTTCAGCCCTTTTTATTTTTTATTTTGAAATAGGGTCTAGCTAAGTTGTTTAGTCTGGCCTCAAACCTGGAATCCTCCTGCCTCGGCCTACCAAGTACTAGGATTACAGATGTGTACCACAGTGTTCAACCCAATTCTGCTTTATTCTTGAAAACTGTTTCGATGCCCTAGAATCTGGCAATTAACTCCTTGCCTTACTTCTGGATGTGAGTCCCTGAAGTAATCCCAGTCACTGACAACTAGGCATGGGCCTGTTTTTATCAGTTTCTTACCTGTGTCCCAGGCCAGAGACTGCTAACAGTCTTCTCATAATCTGACTATGCACGTGTGACACAGACTGTTCATCTAGACAACTGTCTTTATACCTTTGAATAAAGTGTTCTGCCTAGAGTTATTTTCATATTATAGTAAAATTATAAATATTATAAATGTATTTAAATCAGTAGTTTTTTGTTGTTGTTGTTGTTGTTTTTGTACTGGGGATTGAACTCAGTGGGGGTTTCTACCATTGAGCTACACCTCCAGCCCTATTTATTTTATATTTTGAAATAAGGTCTCACAAGTACTGGGATTACAGGCATGTACCACTGCACTCAGCTCTCAGGAGGACTTTGATGGCAAAGACTGTGTCTTCTTACTTATCTTTGTATCCCCAAAGGGGCTGGCATGTAACGTTCAATAAAAGTTTGCTGAATAAGCTGGGTGTAGTGGTGCATACCTTTACTCCCAGTACTTGGGAGACCGAGCAGGAGGATTGCAGGTTCGAAGCCAGCCTCGGCAGCTTAGCAAGGCTCTCAACAACTTAGCAAGATCCTGTTTCAAAATAAAATAGGGATAGGAGTCTAAAATGTATGGCAAAATGTATTTTTAGTGCTGATCACAGGACTTATCATAGAGCATTCAGAAAAAAAATTGGGAGGGGGGAGAATGCTGAATGTATGAGAGAATAAAAAAGCCGGGCATGGTGGCACATGCTTGTAATCCCAGTACTTGAGAGGCTGAGACAGGAGGACCGCAGGTCCGAGGATAGCCTCAGCAAGTAGTGAGACTCTCATCAACCTTGTGAGACCCTGTTTCCAAATAAAAATAAAATAGGTCTAGGGACATAGCTCAGAGAGAGAAGGCCCCTGGGCTCAATCCCCAGTACCCGCCTCCCCCCCCACACACACACAAAGGAAAAATAATAAAAAGATATTCTATGATAATATAGAGGAATATAAAGAGCCCACAATATCCCATGAAATAATAAAGAGTCTTTGGTGAGAGTTGTAATTACTATAATATAATTACTATCCCATAGAAGATAGGGCCCCATAGGAAGAAAACTATTATCATTTCTAAGGAAGAGTAGTAAGTAAGCAACTCACTTAGCTTGACCGAGCCATCCATTCCTAACAGAATATTGTCACTCTTGATGTCTCTGTGAATGACCTGGTTCGAGTGCAGAAACTCCAGAGCCTGCAGACACTATTGAAGTGGTATTGGTAGAGGGAAAAAAAAAAAAGACATATAACATGAAAGACTCAAGTGGAAATCAACTAATACAACCGCTTCGATTTAAGATAAAGGAAGTAAGGCCCCCATGAGTAAAAGGGCTTGCCCCAAATCAGAGGCAGAGCCAGGTCTGGATCCAAGTCTTCTATCTCCTTGCTAAGCATTCTTTTTTTTTTTTGCGGTACTGGGGATTGAACTCAGAGGCATTCTACTTCCGAGCTATACCCCAGCCCTATTTTTTATTCTTTATTTTGAAACAGGGTCTTAGTAAGTTTTGGAATGCCTCACTAGGTAGCTGAGGCTGGCTGTGAACCCAGATCCTCCGGTCTCAGCCTCCCAAATGCTGGGATTACAAGCGTGCGCCAGCGCGCTAAGCATTCTTTTGACATGCCAAGCTGCCTTTCATTTTATGATAGTTTCGGTAAGCAAAGCACTTCCTCCATACTTTAATGTTTGGGAAAGTAGACAAACGCAAGTGACACTGGACACAATGAGGTGGCAAGTAGACAGTTTGTACTTTTGCATATGTTGAATTTGACATACCTATGAAACATATGAAGACAAATGTCCAGTAGGCAACAGAACTCATAAAAGTTTCATGCAGAGGTAAATATTTACAAGTCACTTGTAAAGGGGTTAATTTTTTTTTTCTTTTGGTGTATGACTATAAGAAAAAAAAAATCAGTGTCTACAATTGTCTTTTTCTAGAAAATAAGCTGTTTTTAGGAGGCTGGAGTCCCAGGTCTCTAGATGTCAAAAATAATGATCAAAAGGATGATCTCGAGAAACTGGAGCTCTCATGCACTACTGGAGGGAATATATAATGATACAGCCACTTTACAAAACAGTTTAGCAGTTACTCAAAATATTAAGTATAGAGTTCCTAGCAATCTTACTTATAAATTAGAACATATGTTTATGCAAAAATTGGTATATAGAATATTCATATAACAGCATTTTTTCCAATAGTAGAGAGAGAGAGAGAGAGAGAGAGAGAGACTATGCATCCAAATATTTATGAATGGATGAACAATATGGAATATTATTTGGGAATAAAACAGTATGAAGTACTGATCCATGCTACCACATAGATAAACCTTCAAAACATTACACGAAGTGAAAGAAGTCAGTCACAAAAGAGCATATATTATATAATCCCATTTATATGAAATGTCCAGAATATGCAAACAAAAGACAGAAAATAGATTAGTGATTGCATAGGGCTGGGAAAGTGGAGATGTGAGACAAGGGAAGTGACTTAATGGATATTTCCTTTTAGAGTAATAAAAATAATCTAAAATTAATTATGCTGATATTTATATAACTATAAATATACTAAAACCTAGTGAATTATATACTAAATGGATGAGTATATGACATTAGAATTATGACTCCATATGCAGTTTTTTTTTAAAGGGGGTGACAATCTCTATGAGATTTTTTTAATGTGCTTTTATTGGTGCATTATCGTCTCACATCATAATATACTCTACATGATTTTAAGAAGAGTGATACCCTGCTGGGCGTGGTGGCACACGCTTGTAATCCCAGCATTTGGGAGGCTGAGACCAGAGTATCCGGGTTCGCGGCCAGCCTCAGCTACTACCTAGTGAGGCTCTCTGCAACTTAGGGAGACCCTGTTTCAAAATAAAGAATAAAAAATAGGGCCTGGGGTATAGCTCAGAGGTAGAATGCCCCCAAGTTCAATCCCCAGTACCGAAAAAAAAAAAAAGAGTGATATCACCTACTTATAAAACATTCAATTTTTTCTTTTCAAATACTTTTTTTTTTTTTCATGACAGTTCTAGAGATTAAACTCAGAGGATGTTCTACTTCTGAGCTTCACTGCAAGCCCTATTTTATTTTTTATTTCGAAATAGGGTCTCACTAAGTTGCTGAGGGCCTTGTTAAGTTGCTGAGGCTGGCCTCAAACCTGTGATCCTTTTGTCTCAGCCTTGCAAGTACTGGGATTATAGTCATGTACCACCATACCAGGCTGTCTAGAAGTATTTTACCCTAGATTTTTGCTCACTTGCTTCTACACATCATTCAGACGCTTGCTCAAATCTATGGTGAAGCCTTCTCTGATATTTAAAATAGGACTTTACCTGCCATTACCTTTCTACTCTGCTTTATCTGCTTTATATTCTTCATATCACACAGATAAAAGCAGGAAAGCAGAATAAAGATGATTAACATATATGCCCATATAAATGAGATAAAGGGAAATACTATGATGTGTTTGTTCTGGTAGTTATCTTTAAAGACTAAAATTATGAGTACATTCTAATTTTTCTACAGTGGACAAAGTTATCTTTAAAGAAAAAATGAAGCCAGACATGGTGGCGCATGCTTGTAATCCCAGCATTTGGGAGGCTGAGACTGGAGGATCCAGGTTCGTGGCCAGCCTCAGCTACCTAGTGAGGCACTCTGCAACTTAGTGAGACCCTGTTTCAAAATAAAGAATAAAAAATAGGGCTGGGGTATAGCTCAAAGGTAGAATGCCCCTGAGTTCAATCCCCAGTACTGCAAAAAGAAAAAAAGAAAAGAAAAAGTGATGATAGAAATTATACAGATGTAACATGGGAAGAGTACCAGCACTAATCTCTCCCACTTCCACAGAGCCCAAGCTGAAATGTCATTGGGTGTGGAACTTTCATGGGTAGAGATTTGGAGGTCACTTGGCCCTGGTCTTACCTCACGGCACACAGCTGCAATCTGGCCTTCATCCATACAGGTTTCTGTCACCACATCTGTCAAGGAGCCTCCAGCCAAGTATTCCATGACAACCCACAGCTCATCTCCCACAAGGTAACTGCAGGAGCACAGATAAAGAGCAAGAAGGAACAGTCAGAGTACTACAAGCCACTGTGTTGGTTTCAAAGGCCAAGCTTAGGGGGAAGGAAGCAATCTCAATCAATTTTAGAAGAGGATGGGGATCTTTACTTTGAGGAAAATCAGAATCTGAAGACAGAACACTAACGTTAAGGGAAGTGAACCCAGGGGCATTCTACCTCTTAGCTATACTCCCAGCCCTATTTTATTTTTTTATTTTGAAACAAGGTCTCACTAAGTTGCTAAGGCTGGCCTTGAACCTGTGATCCTCCTGTCTCAGCCTCACAAGTATTGGAATTACAGGCCTGTGCCACCACACCTGGCAGTTAACTTTAAATTTCATAAGGATGCTCCTGGAGAAGACAAAGCATGCATGTTCTGTGAAGCCTGAAAGGGCAAAACTAAGAAAACTAGGATGAAGACACAATAAAAGTCTATGTCACCATAACACAAAGGAATACCTCCTAAAAGTAGAAGGATTAGAATGATTCTCACACCTCTAAGAAGCATGCAAGCAGAGAATATTTGAAAAGATGGGATTTGGAGCCCATGTTTCCCACATTAGGGATTGCCACTAAACCTCCTGAAAGTTCTACTAGAGCTGAGATCCTAGAGACTAAATACTGAGTCTTGTTTAAGACTCTCTCCCCAGAGTCTATCATAGCAGATGCCAATATTTACTGAACAAATGCATGAGGACAACAAAAGATAATTGGAGTATTAAAATGAAATAGTGGTAATAAAAGTCCTTTAAGCCAGGCATGGTGGTACATGCTTCTAATCTCAGAATTTAAGAGACTGAAACAGGAGGATTGCCGGTTGGTGACCAACCATAGAAACTGAGGTCCTCCGCAACTTAATGAGACCCTAAAATTAAGAAATAAAATAGGTCTGGGGGTGTAGCTCAGAGCTAGAATGTCCCTGGGTTCAATCCCCAATTCCACAAGTAAAAAAAAAAAGAATCCTTTAAAAGCTATAGTGTTGTACACATAGTCATATGGTGATAATGACTTCTACTTTGAGTGTTTGTCTCTAGCCTCTTCTCATAAACCAAGGGCACAATTTATTAACATATCCTGGGAGAAATTATGGGTTGACATGACTTGGAGCTGATAGTTTCACTCAGGGATTGGGTCACTCAGCCTTGTTATGTGAGGAATAAAAAGGTCACTTCACCTTGTCTCATCAATGTTTTCTCACCTATCAATAAGACAAATAAAAACGAGGCTAGCTCAAAGCCCTACAGACCTGTCTGCTAGTTTTGGACAAAGAAGCTAGGTTGAAAAAACATTTTGGGGGTTGGCTTGAGCTGTCTTTTCTAGCCTGATAATGGGGCTACTTCTGGGCAGAGAAACCGTTGAAAGATTTTAACAAATGGTCTTAGGCAAAGGGTAGGATTTGAATCCTATTATCTTGACTATTACCCTAGTACTCTTTTCATGAGACTGTATTCTTTGTAAACTGAAAGTCTTGTAATGCCCCCTCCCCCTGGCCCCCAGACTTAGGGAGAGAATCCAGGGCCTCACATATGGCAAGCACTTTGCCGCTGAGCTACATCCCCAGCCCAAGTTCTGAAATATTTTACATAAAAAATAAATAGGATAGACTAACCTCTATCTTATTTATAAATAAATAGGATAGACTAACCTGCAGCAACCTCTTTTGAAAGAAGATTAGAAAGACTTGAACTACTATGGTCTGAATGTGTATCTTCCTCCAAATTCCTATGCTGAAAATCAAATCACAGCCGGGTGTGGTGGTACATATTTGTAATCCCAGGACTTGGGAGGCTGAGACAAGAGGATCCCAGGTTCACGGCCAGCCTCAGCTACTTATGAGGCCCTCTGCAACTTAGTGGGACCCTGTTTCAAAATAAAGAATAAAAAATAGGGCTAGGGGTATAGCTCGGAAGTATAATGCCCCTGGGTTCAATTCCTCATACTGAAAGAAAAAAAAAAAAGAGGAGGAAGAGGAGGAGGAGGAGGAATGATCACTGTAAGGGTATTGGGGGATGAGGCCTTTGGGAGGTGATTAGATCATAAGGGCAGAGCACTCGTGAGTAGGATATAAATTAGAGCCCTTAGAGTTGCCTTGTGCTTTGCACCATGTAAGTATACTCCAGAAGGGCCATCTATGAATCAAGAAGTGGGCCCTCACCAGGCAATCAATCTGCCAGCACTTGATCTTGAACTTCCTAGCTTGCAGAACTGTGAGAAATAAATTTGTTTATAACCTACCTAGCCTTTGAAATTTTATTTATAGCAGCCCAAATGGAGTAATACATGAATCAAAGAGAATCCAGGACAGGCTAAAAAAATCCTCCTCTACACAAGCCTACTCATTTCCTGATGAAGAACACATATGGATGGCCTCTCACCCATACACTGAAGACTGACTTGGGGAAGAATATGAGGACCCACATAACCATCTCTGGGCACTGACAAGCACACCTCAGAGCCTCTTTTCCTGGGCCTGACCTATCACTGTCAAAGCTAAGACAATGTAAACCAAATTCAGGTTGGCTCAAACACATTGTGGCTACACACTGTGCCAACATATCTTCAAATATCCCATATTTGGAGAAGAACAAATATGGATGGCGTTCTCCTCTGGGACATTGCACAAAAACCACAGACTCTCATTTGCAACACTTTTGCTGAATAAACAAACTCAACAATCTTCTAATCCCATTCCCAGAACAGAAACTCCTTCAATAACGTGGTCCTGCATTTTATTATTTATATGCCTTCTTTGATAGGGAACTTGCTATTTTATCAGAAAGGTCATATGCTTATTATCAGCTGAATTAATTAATTTTGTGGTACTGGAGATTGAACCCAGGAGCAGTTTACCACTTAACTCCTCTCCACTCAATCCATCCATCCATCCATCCATCCATTTATTTACTTGTTTATTTATCTTGTGGTACTGGGGATTGAACCCAGGGACATTCTACATCTGAGCTATACCTCCCTAGACCTATTTTATTGTTTATTTTGAAACAGGGTCTCACTAAGTTGCCAATAGCCTTGCTAAATTGCTGAAGCTAGCTTCATTCCTACGATCCTCCTGTCTCCTGAGCCTCCCAAGTACTGGGATTATAGGCATGTGCTACCACACCTGGCTTGCTTGCTTTCCTTTCTCTCTCTCTGTCTTTCATTTGCGGTACTGGGGATTGATTCAGGGGCATTTTACCTCCGAGCTACACCCCCAGTCCTATTTTTTATTCTTTAGTTTGAAACAGGGTCTCACTAAGTTGCGAAGGGCCTCACTAAGTAGCTGAGGCTGGCCTCAAACCTGGATCCTCTGGTCTCAACCTCCCAAGTACTGGGATTACAAGCGTGCACCACCATGCCCAGCTTATTTATTAATTTTTAATTTTAATTTTTTTGTGGTACTAGGGATTGAACCCAGGGACATTCTACCTCTGAGCTCTACTTCGGCCCTATTTTATCTTTTATTTTGAAACAAGGTCTCACTAAGTTGTGGAGGGCCTCACTAAATAGCTGAGGTGAGGCTGGCCACGAACTTGCGATCCTCCTGTCTCAGCCTCCCAAGTACTAGGATTACTGGCATGCGCCACCACACCTAGCTTATTTTTTATTTTGAAACAGAGTTACCAGTGCTGGTCTCAGACCTGTGATCCTACTAGCTTAGCCTCCCAAATTCTGAGATTACAGGCATGCGTCACCACACCCTTCTAGCCACTATAATTTGAGTACGGTTTGTCCCTCCTGAATTCATGCAAGAGTTTAATCCCCCAAATAATATGTTAATAGTATTAAGAGGGTGGAAAATTAATCCAGCTATGGTGTTTAGAGATGAGGCCGTTAGAAAGTGATTATGTTTAGATAAGGTCATTAAGAATAGAGCCCCATGATTGAATCCTGGTGTCTTTATAAGAAGAAGGACAGAGATCAGACATATAGACATTGACACACATGTTCCCTACCTCCTGCCATGTGATACCCTGTACCTTCCTCAGGTATTTTGTTATAGTTATGAAAAATGGACTAATACAACAGCTTTAATTTTTCCCTATTCTATAGAGCCAAAATCTATCCCTATAGCTTTTAGTACTTTGGCTAAGCTATATTCTTTGTATAATAAGTTCTTAAAAGAGTTGAGAAAGTTAATAATAACTTATAGAGGATTCCTCAGAGCCAGTTAGGACCTACACCAAAGACACACAACCACCTCCAAGAATAAGGCTTTATTCTCTAGCTATCAACATCCTATATAAGGAAGGTCAAAGTCCAATTCTTTTCCTATTTAAAGAAACTGAGGCTTTCTAGAGTTCAGATGCCAAATCAAAACAAACAAACAAACAAACAAACAAAAAAAAAAACATACATCTGAAATCTGCCATACCAGGGACAGGAGGCTGGTAAGTAATATAAATAGTAAAGAAATCAGAGTTAAAGATTTAGTCTGCTATTGACCTATGAAGTCTCAAAACCTGAGCAACAAGTTTAATTTTTTTCCCAGATAGGAGAAAAAAAGAATGATTATGATAACAAGAGCATGGATGGTGCTGCTAGGAATATTCAAGTTCAAACCCCTAGTTTGCTACTTCCTGGCTTAACTAGAGACTTAAACCACTTATTAATTGCTATAAACTTCAGTTTCTTAATCTGTACAATAGGACTAAACCCTACCACACAATGAGATACTGTTCACAGAAGTTCCTAGTAAAGCACAACACAATGTTTGATACAATCACTCTCAACTATAATGAAGAACAGAATTTAGACAGGCTGGGATGATAGACTGAAATAATGAAAATGGGATTTAACGAAGATAGCTTAAAAATTTTCTACACTAGCTGGGTGAGATGGTGCATGCTTGAAATCCCAGTACGTGGGAAGCTGAAACAGGAGAACCACAGGTTCGTGGCCAGCCTCAACAACCCAGCTGAGACTCTCAGAAAACTAGAGAGAGAGAGACACTGTTTCAAAATAAAACAAAATAAACCAACAAACAAAATGGTTGGGGGATATACAGCTTGGAGGTAGAATACCCCTGAGTTCAATCCCCCCCCCATACACAAATTCTACACTGGAAAAAATGCTATTTTTTTGTTTGTTTTTTCTTTATTTCTTTTTGGAAAAAAAGTTCTATACTGGAAAGTTTAATGCAAGCTTATATTAGAAAAGATGAGAAGTTTTAGTTGATCACAAACTTACTAGGAGTCAAAATGAAATAGCCATCCTAAAATACAAAACAAGAATGAAATCATTAAGTTGAGAAATCACTGAGTTGAGAAAGTCCCACTCTCTGGTGCATGCCTGTTCTATTCTTAGTACTTGGGAGGTTGAGACAGGTGCATTGCAGGTTCAAAATCAGCCTCAGCAACTTAGTGATGCCCTCAGCAATCTAGCAAGACACCGTTTCAAAACAAAAAGTAAAAAGGGCTAGAGGTATAGCTCAGAGGTAGAATGCCCCTGGATTCTACGAAAGAAAGGAAGGAAAAGAGGGAGGGAGGGAAAGAAAGGAGGGAGAGAGAGAAAAAAAAGAAAAGGAAGGAAGGAAGGAAGGAAGGAAGGAAGGAAGGTGAGCCTCACTCTCTACATAGTTCTCAGATCTCAAATGAAATATCTAGTACTGAGCATCACATTTTGTGTGTATGTGAGACATTGTGGAGTAAACCTGGAGGTATTCTACCTCCAAGCTACATCCCCAGCCTATTTATTTATTTATTTACTTATTTATTTTTGTGGTGTTAGGGTTTGAACTTGGGGGCATTCTACCTCTGAGCTACACCTGTAGCCCTATTTTATTTTTTATTTTGAAACAGAGTCTCACTAGGTTGACAAGCGTCTCACTACTTGCTGAGGTTGTCCTCAAACCTTTGATCCTTCTGTCTCAGCCTCCCAAATACTGGGATTACAGGCATGTGCTACCACACTCAGCTTGAGCATCACATTTTAAAAGAATACAGAAAAACCAGGAGTTACTCAGGAGAGTGAGCAGGATGAGGATAGATTTGGGATCCAGAATAAAGGACCTAGGTGTCTGACTAAGCAACATGGGCTGAAGGGCTTCCCTGAGGAAGAACAAATAGCACTAGATCAACTATTAGAAGATACAGGGTAGTAGGTTCAGTTTCACCCAGAAGGATTTTCCAGCAATCAGAGGCATCAAGCATTATGCAAAGTCAAATTCAAGGAGCTTAGCACCACAGAAGACACTTAAATGGAGGCAGTTTTGATTGCTGGTATGGCCTCTAACATATTGGTCCCAAAGGCCACTTCCTTCCCAGGGGACCCAGCACTTCATACCTGTCCAAGTAGTTCACAATATTTGGGTTCTTGTTTTCCCTCATAACCAGGATCTCATTAATAATCAGCTCTTTCTTCGGCTGCTGTTGAAGATTCATCTGCTTGATGGCCACCTGAAATCACAGTATAATCAATGTGCATGCAACCAGAGTTTTTCAACATTTACTGAACACACGTCTAGTGTCAGACCTTAAGTATCAAAGAAACAAAGATGAATATGATATAGTCTTAGCCCTTGAATAGTTCATATTTTATCAATGTTAGGCAAATGGTTTTCAAACTGAGATCCCCGAGCCATCAGCATAAACATCATCTGGGAACACATTAGAAATAAATATTTTTAGGCTCCCTCCCAAAACTACTCAATCAAAAACTCTGTTTTAATAAGCTAAGTAAAAATTTTTTTGGGGGGGGGGTACTGGGGATGGAACCCAGAGGCATTCTATCTCCGAGCTACAGCCCCAGCCCTATTTTATCCTTTTCTTTTTTTGAAACAGGGTCTCACTAAGCTGCTGAAGCTGGCCACAAACCTGTGATCCTCCTCACTTAGCTTCCCAAGTACTCAGATTACAAACATGCGCCACCACACCCAGCTTAAATAATTTTGATAGACACCAAAGGCATATAAGTTCATAAAAGGAGCTAGAAAAAATACAAAACAGAGCAAGAACTCTTTCAATCTGGCAATGTATAGAGACTTCATAAAGGGTGGCTTTTTTGAACATGGTGTGATAAGATAAACCAGAATTGATTAGGTGAAGAAACAAGAGGAAAAGAGGATGAGATCCCTAAGGTTTACGTGTGAAAAAGATCTTGATAGGCTTTTTGTCTGTATAAATAAAACACATTTTCACATAACACAAATATAATGTATATTTTTTCCCCAAGGTACTTTGCATCTATTTCTTCTATGCATCAGGTACGATGTAAGGTATTCTTGATTTTTTATTTCATTTAATCCAGAGACACCTGCATGCTAAGTATTACTGATCTTTCAATGGATGAGGAAATTGTGATTCAGAAATGATATGTGACTTGCATGCATAGCTATTCAGTAGAGATGTCAGAATTAGAACCTCCAAAGTTATTCTATTTTGACTTATCCTGCACATGTAGCCAGATTGATTTTCCACCACAGTATCCATGTACCACAGTACACACAAGATAACTTTCTCCCTATTCAAAAACATAAATGGCTCCTGGTTGCCTAGAAATATTTCTTTTCCAACTTTCAAAGTTCTCACGATCTGACCCTGACCTTACTTTCCCATGTTCCTTCATACACACCATGTTCTCCTGGCCTTTGTTTAGCATTATCTCTCCATCGAATATCATGCATCACTTCCACACATTCAAAAGCTACTTACAGCTAGGTGTGGTGGTGCACAACTATAATCCCAGTACTTGGGAGGCTGAGAAAGGAGGATCACAGGTTCGCAGCCAGCCTCAGTAACGTAGGGAGGCCCTCAGCAACTAGGGAGACCCTGTTTCCAACTAAAAAAATAAAAATAGGGCTGGGGGTATGGCTCAGAGGTAGAATGCCCCTGGGATCAATCCCTCATAAAACACACACACATACACGCTCTGTATCAGACAAGAGGAAACCTCATTCTCAAACCAAATATGCTTTATTCCCTTTTAAAATCCCTGGAAGATCATATTTATATCTCTCTTATGGAAATTATGATGTGTATGAGAATTAGGTAGGAGTGTGTATGTGTGTGTCTCAGGTACATGTGTCTACCTAGAAATTTGAGAGCTTGATTAAAAGCCCAGAATCCCAAGAGCCAAGCACAGGGCTTGACGCACACAGTTGGTACTCAATGAGTATTTGTGAAAAAGGAAGAGGGAGTGAAGCCAGTAAATTGATAAGTATTGTGTTTTAAACACACAGACACACACACAACACACACACACACACACACACACACACACACACACACATATATACACAAACACCAATGGAACAAATAAACAAAAAAACATCAATAGGCTACTACTATATCTCATAGTATCCCATAGGAATCTACTTTAAGTTGTTTGCTAAGTGTTCACTCCCTAGAGATATTTTCCATTCTTCATGCTTAGTGGACAAGAACATGAACATCTAATAGGACCATATTGTCTTCCCAGAAGCAGTAAGAAGCATAAAGACTGAATAATCTGAATTTGTATGGGAAAAAACACTATTACTTCTTCAAGTCAAATATTGACAGTGTTTTGTACCTATCCAGTCAATCAATCATTAAGAACAAAAAATTTAAAAAGAAATTTAAAGGATTCTTTTAAACATTTTGGGTCCATTACAGGCATGGTGGTGCATGGCTGTAATCCCAGTATATCGGAGGCCATGTCAGGAGGATCATAGGTTTGGGAACAGCCTCAGCAACATACCAAGACTCTTAGCAACCTGGTGAAACCCTGTTTTTTTTTTTTTTTTGCAGTACTGAGGATTGAACCCAGGGGCATTCTACCTCTGAGCTACATCGCCAGTTCTATTTTTTATTCTTTATTTTGAAACAGGGTCTCACTAAGTTGCGGAGGGCCTCACTAAGTAGCTGAGGCTGGCCTCAAACCCAGATCCTCCT
>PVLC010012758.1:0-43706 GCA_004027655.1 Graphiurus murinus
GGTGGCTCTGCAGGTCAGGTTGGCTTTAGCCTGAACCCTGTCCGTCGGCCAGCCCCTTCCTTGCCCTGACTCCATCGCTCTCCCAGCTCCGTGCTGGCTTCGACCTGGATTCCCAGACAGTCCGCAGACCGCAGCGCCTGTCCGGGGACAGGACCCACTGTCGTCTTGGCTCCTCTTGCTAATACAGCGGCGGGGCCCTGTTCCCTGCACGTGGACTGCAGGCGCGCCAGGCCTCTTGACTCCCGGGAGCTCTCCTGGCCTGCACAGATCACCACCGTGGGACTGAGCCTGCGTGTTAGGCACACACCATTTGACATCTCTTAAAAGTGGGAGAATTCACACAGAAGTCGCGACTTTTCGGCCTCCAGTTGCCCGCAGGGGCAGCTGCACGGGGATGGCGGCCTCCTGCCCCCGCCTTGCACTTGCTCAGGATCTCCTCCGCTTTACAGAGCCAGCTGTGGCCCCCCGCACAGATGTAGCTATAGCACCAGGGTGGGGGCCCCTTTCCTAACAGGATCTGCCCTCCGCTTGCTACGTGTTGACAGCGCCAGGGCTAAGGGGACAGGCCGTCCCTGGAGGATCACAACACTGGGAACAGCTCCCACCCCACCAACTGGGGAGGACCGAGCTGGGAGCCCTGGGGACTGGGGAGGGCAGAGGGGCCCTGGTCCCCTAAGCTGCCCGGAGACCTGCCATCAACCTCGAGGCCCCAGCCCTCTGCCTGGCCAGTGTGCTGTGCTCAGCGCGGTGGCAAAGGGAGCAGGGCTAACCCTAGCAGCCCTAACCTGGCGACTGCGTACATACGCCCCCATGGACAGGGCCTGCCTCACCCCGCCTATCACCAGAGACAGAGGGACACGGCAGGGCTCTGCTCTCAGCAGTGCTGGGACTCAGCTCACCTACGTTATCTACTCCCTGTAGGGGAAAGGCAGTGCAGCTCGCCCCTCTGCCAGGTGTAGGGTGAGGAGCCACAGGGCCAGGCAGGACCCCCCCCCCGTCCCTCGGCTCCCGGTATGCTCCCAGTTTCAGGGCGACATCACTCCCTGAGTGGCAGACACCAAACCACGAACACAGAGGCTTTGTAGAAACCCCAATTAACTCATAGGTGGAGGACAGGCAGGCGTAGGCCTATGGACTGGCGGGGTGGGCTTGACCTCCAAAGGTGAGGAAAATCCTGCTAAACTGTTATCTACCAGGCCAAGCATGGTAGCGCACGCTTGTAATCCCAGTACTTTGGGAGGCTGAGACAGGAGGATTACAGGTTTGCGGCCAGCCTCAGCTACTTAGTGAAACCCTGTCTCAATAAAATGGGGGTGCAGCTCAGAGGTAGAATGCCCCTGGGTTCAATCCCCACCACCCCCAAATACAGTTATCCATTACGACAGCTCCTAGCTGCAGGGGGTGATCAAAGAGTGACAGGAATTTGGAGACACGTGGCCAGTGGAGACGGCATTCTGTCTCGGCAGCAGGTTCTGCTGGACAGTGCTGCGTTAGGAAGAGAAGTGCAGGGCTGACCGACCCACACAGAGCCCTGGGGACAGCGCTAACTGGACAGTATTTGAAACGTTTGTTTCTCTGAAGGACGAGGCCCAGCGCCGTGGTCACTGACTCACTTCCCCGGGGGGCTACCTACTCATTAGGCCATGGCTGAAGCCCTCGCCCAAGACCTGGGTGCTCCACACACGGAGACAGGCTCCCTCCCTCGGGCCCGGGGCGGGAACCCGGAGAGGCCTGCTGTGATCTGCCCGTGGCCCCAACAACAAGGAAGCGAGGGTCTCGAGCCCCTGGACAGAGAGGGAGGCCTGGCTCCGAGTGTCCCAGGACCCACACGGCACGCCGAGGGTCCCACCGCTCCTGCACCAAAGCCCCACCCTCGTGCAGCACAGGCTGGTTTCTCTGACGTGGTCACACGTTTATTCTACTGTAGCAGTAGCCACGTGTATCCCTGGACACGCAGGCTGGACCCAGGACGGCTCAAGGTGCTTCCAGAGGCTGGTGACTCCTCTCGAAGGTGGTTCCCAAGGTGAGCTTGCAGGGCCCTGGAGACCGTGTGCCTGATGGAGGACGACGGCTGGCGAGACCCCATCACCTCCCTGCTCCCCATCCGTGAGAGGCCTTCTTGGCAGCTGTTCCGCATCCAGGGCATGTAGTACGTGGAGAGGGGCTGGCATGCAAGCCCCATCACGGGGAGCGAGGGTGGCCACGCGTCAGAGGCCTCTCTTCCCTTACATTTAAAAAGTTCAACTCCTGTCTCTCCCAAACCAGTTCAGTGAACTGACTCCTGATGCAGAAACTGGGAAACGGGGAAGGCAAATACAGCGCATGATGCGCCACTGCCCAAAGCGCCTTGAAAAATGCCGCGTGTCTCGGGATAATGGGGAGTGTTTCCTAAGACTACCAGTCCCCAGCCCAAACCGAAAAATCACCGAACACTTCGGCATCCACAGAGACAGCTCCGTGGGGGAAAGGTTGTCCTTACCCTGCCCAACTCTTCCTCTGCAGGACGGAGGCCAGGAGGCACTTCATAGTGGAAACCAAGGCGAAACCTGGGGCGCTGGGGTGGGAGCCAGAGGGAGCCACGCCCAGACCAACTCAGCCGCTGCCTCCTCCCCCCGCCCTCCGCCCTACCTAACCAACCACTCCTCCTACACTCCAGCTCCAGTCTCGCTGGTTGCTGTCCTGCTTTAAGCTTCAAGTTAGAGCCCCACCCCCACCAAGCCCCTGAAATCAGACGGAAAAAATATCCATCAGCAAACCTGACACACTGAAAGGGCTTCCGGAGCCTGCTTCCAGGGCCAGCAGAAACCTCCTCCCTGCACTCCCACGTCACTCACTGAACTGTAATTTTTATAGAAAATTTTATTCAACATACAACATTTTCCAGCAAAAAGGCAATATACAGGAAGAGTTGGTGTACACTGCTGCTACAGAAACAAACAAAAAAATACTGGAAAAGGAGGAAAAATAAGTGTGATTTGCTGATTCTATTTTACTGCACTCAAAACTAGACACGCAGCTGGCATTAGCTCCCAAACAAAAGGAAACGAGGCGGCTGAAATAAAACTACACACAATGAGTATCGACATCAGTGAGACCCACCTGCAGACTCGCCCCACGACCCGGGGCCTCTTCCCAGTGGCAAATTGTACATGTTCATTCATTAAATATACAATTTCATTTTTCCTTTTTTATTTTACCCTTTTTACAAAGTCAACAGCTTACTAACCACTAGCGAGCATGCCCTCTTGCTAACGGCTCTCTCCTCTGTCGCTCTGTCCATTCCACTTGGCGGGTTCTATTCGTAACTCTTTCAAACCTCGTGTGAACTGTCGAGATCATTTAGTTTGCCAAGAGGCAGCAGAGTAAACCTTAATTGTGTTTCACAACGGTTTCAATTGAATAAAAAGACCCCAGAATGTCTGTCAGGACTGTGTTCAGTGCATCCACCTTGCCAACGGGCTGCAGACAGTAGTGGCTGACGGAAGTGAGACAGTTTATAAAGACCCAGGCAGCTGGAGGCGAGGGACCCGAGGAAGGGCCGACAATGCACACAAGGGAGGAAAGAGCGCTATTTATTAAGTTGTGAGTTTCTCTGTTTCGCCTTTACAGATGCACAAAAGGTCATTGAAAGTATAACTGAGGGAAGTGAGTCGGACGAGCCTAAACACCAGGCTGTCTAGCTGCAGGGCTAGGCTGGCGGCGGGACCCAGGCAGGCAGCCAGCGGCTGATGCCCACAGGACCCAGCCCGAGCCCTGCGGTGGCCAGTGACCCGCCTCCTAGGAACCTCTTCTCCCCGTTACGCTGACAGCGCCTTGCAGTGTGGTTACCATAAAATAACTCTCCTTGGCATCCAAGCTTTATAAAAACACCTTCATTTTGCTCAAAAAGGGCAGTCAATAGATACAGAGAAGCCAAACTGAACAGCCTCAACAAAATAAAATTAACATCAGCAGCAAATCTTCTTGCTGGAGACTTCGGCTAGAGTAAACGTGTACCAAAGTTCTACGCTGTTAAAAAGGGGCACACACCCACCGCTGTCCCTCGCCTTCAACACACTGGCCAAGGAAGTCAGTTATGGATTTTAATAGCCTTTTCAAGGTAGGTGTAGCGACTCCTCTTCGGGGCTTTGTTGAAGTGGTCCAGCCCTAGCCAAGGCCGGGGATGAGACATGTTACCTGGTGGGAAAAGAGAGCACGTGAGACCCTGGGCAGCCTGAGCCTCCGAGGTGGCCAACGTGAATCCACAGGGCCGGCCACCCCCACGTCTGCTCACTCGCCTGCAGCTACCCCCACCCCAGCCCCGGCACGAGCCGAGCTCAGAGCCACAACCGCTGGTCCTGGTTTCTTAGCTGCTGCCACCACTGCCACTACCGCAAGTGAAGGGCTCGAACCCTTACAGAACCCACAAGTTACAGCTGCTGCTCCTCCCTCCTCCACAGGGGCCGAGTAGAAAGGACCTCGCCCCAGCCTCCCCCCCCCACTGGAGCCCGGAAGCCGGAGGAGAGGGCACTCACCAGGCTGCGGCTCGAAGTCTTTCAAATTCACTTCATACTCATCTTCATTGATGTACTGGTGTCGGCCCATCATTACAATTGCAAATTTAAACTACAAGACAAAAAGTAAGACTCCCCCATTATTTCCACACACGGGCACAACTCCTATCTCTGCCAGCTCGGCCAGGCTGCTTCGCTAGGCGGGGCCGGGCGCGCACCTTTTCAAACTCCTTCTCCTGGACGTCCAGCAGGCTCTGGATCCGCTTCATCACTTCTCGGAAGCGCTCACCCTGGAAGGCAAAGGAGCGCTCGCTCAGGCCCTCCGCGCCCTCCCCAGCGTCCGGCTCTGACCGCCAGCACAACTCTTACCTGGTGTATCCTCAGCAAAAACGGAATTCCAAACGTCCCAAATACCTCTTTGTGGAAATGGGCCACTGTGATCAGCATTTCGTTCTCCTTATCTATGTCTACCTGGTCCGAAGGGATCTCCTGGGGACACATTGTGAACACAAGCGCAGTCAGCGGAGGCAGACGGCTGTGTTTAAATCCTAACTCGCTATTCTGTCGCTCCAGGTCAGGAGGAGAACTTCTTCCTCCCCAGACCCCAGAGCAACAGGGATCAGCAGATGACGGACTGACGCCTCCAAAATGAGCCACACAACACCCCTGATTATCTCATGTCTTGTTACAGTGATGGGGCGCTATCTAACACAATCGGAAAGTGGTGATGGCCGCACTGTCGGACAAATGAATGTACTTAGGTCACCGAACTACACACTGGAAGATGACAAAAATGGTAAACTTTGCATTCTATGTTGTTTTCTCATGAAAGAACATTTCTAAAATCTGGAAGAATAAAAGTGACCTCAGAGACCACTTTACTAGTACATGAACCAAGCTAGGGCCCCTTGTCCAGCTTGCTGGGCTGTTCACACAAGCAGCAGGCAGGCTGACCCGCACAGAGAGGGGATAGTTACCTCTATTCGAAACGTTCGACTCGTTGCGGGAGATAAACATTCTAATAGCTCATCTTCTTGATGCACACCAATAATTTTGTAGCTTACAATTTCTAGCAGCCTGAAGAAAAAGCAAGAGGAACAGTGCAGTTAAGTACATATGTTCAGGTAAAAGTAAAACTGTCAACACAAACGAATCCTTGTTTAGAAAGAAATCAAGTCAGTTGGGTGCAGTGGCACACGCCTATAATCCCAGTAGTTGAGAGGCCGAGAGGATCACAGGTTCAAGGACAGGCTCAGCAACTTAGTGAAACCCTATTTCAAAATAAAAAGGGCTGGAGTTGTAGTTTGGATGTAGCTTAAAGTTCAATTCCAGTACCAAAATCAAAACACCCAACAAAGAAATCATGTTCATGATGCTACCAAGACAAGCCTATCTTCCTAGAATTGCCTGTCGACTTTTCCCACAAGGAATCCAAGGCAGGCAGGCAGTAGAGTTTTATCCACGCAACTCTTCGGATAATCCTGTCTTCATGAATTTAATTAAATTTACAGAGAAAGCACTTTGGGAACCTACTTGCCCCAGAGGCCATTTGACCTTGGGGACCACCCTGACTACTGAATGATCTGGGGCTTCTTTCTAGGGCCTGCGTGTGGCCTCACCTGTGACTGTCAGCCAACAGAAACCAATAGTCACCCTTGTCATTTTCAGTGGCTTTTCTACCTGATTCTCACCTTTTACTACAGTTAATTAACATCAGAAGATGAGGGGAGAAGGAAATGGCTTCATTATAAAATACGTCCGACCTCTGCCACACGCTGGCTTCAGGACGAGGCACTGGACTCCACTGAAGCTCACGCCGAGCTCGGGCCAGTCCCAGCCTCCGCCCACCCTCCTTCACTCTCGGGAAACACTTGCCTAAGTTTCCCTGATGCTTTCTCTCCAAGCTCCACAGCCTTCTTACATTCTTCTAACAGGTCCCGGACACACCCGTGCTTGTCTGGATATAGTGTTATTTCCTAAGTAACGACACGATGATACAAATGTTTTTTCAAAAGAAAACACAGACTTCTACTAAACCCCAGTCATGGCTCCAGTTCTCCAGTCATGGGACACAGTTCTCATTTACGGTTCCACCCCAGCCCCACAGCTGTGAATCTCTCGTGGGCAACGCCTGCCCACTCTCAGGACCAGGCCAGGATGGAGGGAGGCGAGGAAATGTGGCCTTGTGCAAAACGCCTGCCACGAGAGCCTCTCGGGAGATGATCCCCAGAGGTCAGCGAGAGCCTTGCCACTTCTCTGCACGAAAGGTACGCTAGTCCAGAGAAGGCCCGAGGCTGCCAAGGAGAGCACTTGCGTCTCAGGTTTTCCCTCCATACTCAGAGCTAGAGGCAAAGCAAAGGGACGCCTTGGGTGGCGGCTGGCCGTGCCTTCTGCTCAGAGCAGGCCAGGGTGCTGAGTGGCCTGGTTACCAAGGTGGGCGGTGAAGCGCGCACTCCCAGGCTGGCGGGACCATCTGCACCCACTGAAGCTCCCCCACTGAGTAGGAAAGGACCCCGGGGTCCCTTGACTTAACAATGTTATCTACCCCATGGGCTGGCACCCAGGGAATGAGTTTCTTTTGAGTTTTAGCTCTCAAGGCCTGGGGTTGACAGAGACAAGAGGCAGGCTCCAATGAGTGCACATCAGAGTGGGAAGCAAACTTACCTCTTCCCTAAACTGGCTGTTTAACCATATACACTTAAAACTCCGCCTGTTCTCAAAGTCTGTGATTTTCATCTTAAGCTATTAAGAAAAGAGACATTAGTTTTAAGAGATGCTTCCACAAAAACCCAAGCCTTCTCATTACCCAGTTACATTAATTTGGACTCGTACCTGCTGATAGTAAAGTTTCTTAGGTTGTCTAGGCTTGAAGAATTGTAGAAGATCTCTTAAAGTACCTTCATAATTATGTCTAAGAGGATTACCTGGGCCATCCCTATAACTACACAAGAAAACAGCATATAAATAAGTGACTTGTTTATTGGCCTAAAACACACATCCTGCATGCGCACACAGCCAGCCTCTGCTGGAGCCACACAGGAGCCAGGCTTCACCTCGGCACTCCCGCTTCCTGGACCCGGGGCCTCTGGCAGTCACACCCAAAGCTCTCTGCAAGGGCGACACAGCGCGCTGGGCCCAGCCACAGGACCACAGACCCTGCTACAGGCGGGAGGCGGGGTATCTAGAGTAAGCCTGGCTTCGGTGGGGCTACTCGTCACTCCAGTGACAGGTCAAGACGTGCATGTTCACAGACCTATCTCCAGCTGTTTAAGATGCGGTGTGGCAGGCCACATGGCCGGCTTTTAAAACCAGCTCCAAGACACCTCGCTGCAGCACGGGAAACACACAGAAGCCCCACCAAGGCGTCCGCCAGCCTGGCTTACCCTTGGGACTTGAAGAACTGCAGCAACATGGGGTCCGTGTTGAGCCTCTGTGCCACTGTCTTTGCGACCTGGGGGTGACACCAGGGGAGACAGAAGGGAAGTGTCACGTGTGGGTGAAGAACTGACATCCACTCAAGCTTCCTGGTTATTACCAAGAGCATCACACCTGATGAGGATAGCTTCTAAAAATGGCTCTCACTAGTTTGTACATATTCCGTGGGGTACAGTGGGGCAGTTCATATATTCATGCTGTAAGTGAGGCAGTGGGGCTATTATCACTTATCTCAAAACAAAATTATGCCAGGGTAGACAACATTTCATGGGACAAAACCCTAGCAGCTGAGGTGATGGACAGGCATGGGGCGCGCACAGCCCCCGCTCCTGGGCAGTGTCAGCCTGAGTGGATGGCCAGACAACTGACTCGGACCCTGATTCTGAACCAAAGCCATCGGATAGCTTCTCCAACAGACATCTGAAAAATTAATTAATGGGTCCTTCTAGTGTGGAGAAAAAGAAGTGGTTATTCAATACCTGAAAATAATTCATTCTGTTTGATAAGGTAACCACAAATCCAGGATCATTAGGGATTGTTTTATCACAGAAGATGACATCGACGCGGTGGTAGAGGTCTCTGAAATATTCTTTTGCGGTAGGCAATTCACTGTTATCATTTTCAGGGTCATCCCTGGGGGGAAAGAGTGTGCAGACTGAATATAAGTCCGGGCAGGCAGCAGCTGGCGGAAAGGCCCCATTTGCCGGGCAACAGCAGCCAGGAGGCCTCAGGAGAGCGAAGGCCCCACTGCAGGCTGCTGGGAGCCGCCAGCGCCAGCTCTGCAACCGGGCGCAACAGGAAAGGCGAGGACACATGGAAGGCATACTGAGTCAGGCACCGTGGAGGCTGCCTGATTCGCAATGCACAGTCAACACCTGTATAGACTCGGAATTCGGTGCCTGGTCCCCAAGCCTGGCAGAAGACAGAGCCCATCTCTGACCAGGAGTCAAGAAGCTGTGGCTGTGCTTGCTTTGAAGCTGCTTCTGGACGTTATGTATCTCAGACCACAGGTCTGTGTGGGCTTACTTTACCCATAGTCAGACTTGAATGAGTTACCTGAGTAGGTACCCCTTTTTTTCTTTTCTTAGTACTGGGGATTGAACCCAGGGGAGGCATTCTACCTTGGAGAAACACCTCTAGCCCTATTTATATTCTCAAAAGTGTCTCACTAAGTTGTGGAGGGCCACACAAGTTGCTGTGGCTGGCAGCGATTCTGTGATGATCCTGTTCAGGCAGGCACCCGAGTACTAGGATTATCCTGCGCCATCACACTCGGCTTTTAAGGAATTTTAACTTCAATTTTTTTTTTTTGTGGTACTGGGGATTGAACTCAGGGGCATTCTACCTCCGAACTATACCTCCAGCCCTATTTTTTTTATTCTTTATTTTGAAACAGGGCCCCACAAAGTTGTGGAGTGCCTCACTAGGTAGCTGAGGCTGGCCACGAACCTGGATTGTCCGGTCTCAGCCTCCCAAATGCTGGGATTACAAGCATGCGCCACCACACTCGGCAACTTCAAATGTTTTAAGGTAAGGAAAGCAATTTTGCTATTTCAAAAAGACTCTTAACAGCTATCAAGCTCGCTGTGGACAACTTTAGGAAGTGAAAGCACTTGTTAAATGATGAAATTGTTCACTGTCTCTAATTCTAAAACCCAGAAGACCAGCTACTGTCAATGCTTGAAGCGACTTCCAACAAATCCTGTGTGTTTCTACAACTGACTGGCCCAATATACTTCTGGTATCAGTACAAGGCAATGGAGACTGTCAAAAGGTACCTACTTTTGAAACACTATGATGTCGCCGTCCATCAGTTCATCGAGGGCTTTATCAAGAGACACGTCATAGTCCTGAATTCTCTCTGTTAAATTCGGTTTAACTTCCTAGAGTTTAAAAAAAAGAAAAAATAGTTTCATTGTATATTTTAATTCGAATATTTAAAATGGCCATACACCTAAGTATTTTCTCTGTACCCAAACCTACCCATCTACTTTTTTTTTTGGAGACAGGGTCTCCCTATGCTGCTCAAGCTGGCCCTAAACGATCCTCCTGAGTAGCTGAGACCTTCAAGTATATACTACGGTGCCCAGCTCACATTTTTAGTAAGTTGTAATGCTAGCGGAAAAAACATACAAAGGTTTCTAGTAATCACTAATCCTAAAAGTTAAAATCACAAATCTAAAACTGTGTAGCCAGGTGTGGTAGCACATGCCTGTAATCCCAGAACTCGGGAGGCTGAGATAGAAGGATCACAGGTACAAGGACAGCCTCATCAAGTAGTGAGACTTATCAACATAGTGAGACTCTATTTAAAAAATTAGATAGATAAATAAGTAAATAAATAAATAAAATAGGGCTGGGGATGTAGATTGGAGTTAGAATGCCCCTAGGTTCAATTCCTAGCACCACAATAAAAAAATACATACATATTCTGAAAGTAAAAATGTGTAATTCTCAAGACCGCCACCAGAGGCCCTGAGTTAACTACAGACTTTAAACAGTAAATGAAGGGCTAGCAAAACAAATATTCCCTCCTCCCCCAACTACTAACCACGTACGGATTATGAAAAATAAACTATCCAAACCTCATAGAGGATAAGGCTAGTATCTTGGATAAATCCTGCTCTGTCACACATAACTGGGAGCAAGTCACCTAGGATAGAGAGAAGATGTTTTAACCCAAAGTTGTAATAGACTGAGCAAAATCGACTTGCTGGGCAGGTGAAGCCAGGACTTACGTATTTTACAGGATATGGGTGTGTAGATGTGCCCACAGTAATTCAAGCTCCGTGTTTTAGGATCATACATCTTCAAAAATAACATTACATCATCTACAAGTTGATGAACAGGCCATTAGACTCTAACACTTGGTATAACGTGATTAAAAACAGAGTACTAAGTGAGCTTAGCAGTTCAGTGACAACTGGATGACAGCTGATGGTCCCTGAAGGCTAGTGTCAGATGAGATTTATCAAGAGGCTGGTCTATGAGTGAGAGAGAGAAGAAATCCTAGTTGACACCTGGCACCAACCAGCTGGATGAGTGTCACTACCATAAGAATTTATCCTAAGTGACCCACTCACAACAGTAGAAACCTCTACCTCTAATGCAAGGGTCAGCCTGTTTGTAAAGCTGAGATGGAGGACAGCCTACTCATCCCAGGAGATTGTTAACGCTTATGTACTGCAATGGCAGACAGGCTAAATGCCCAGAGACTAAAACACTTGCTACCTGCCCCCCACAGACTGTGGCCCCTGCCTATCTGATCCGACGGACATGGGCAGGATAGGCACCTGGCACGGTGCTGCCTGCTCTGCCTCACAGGGGGTTTGCAACCAAATGGCCCACGTGAACAGGAAGAGACCTAGTGGGCGAGCACCTGGGTTTGGCCACCAGATCTCCCTGCAAGGAAGCAGGTCCCCATCCAGGAACCCAGCTCTACCGTCCACCTGTAGCTGGGCATTTCGCAGGCACTTACGATCTTTATCAAATTTGGGTAATGTCGCTCCACTAGCAGCCAGTTCAGGGTCAACAGTTTCCAGGAAAATTGTCCAAGGGTTTTCATTATCACTCAGTTCAATCATCTATTTCCAAAAGAGATGCTGATTTTAGAAGATGCTAATGGCTTAGATCAGAGTGAAATCTACACTTGAGCACTGCAGGCAAGGTCCGGTTCTACTGAACGGGACTGAAGGGGCGCAAGGCGCACCAACTGCGGGGACAAAGGCCTCCACCGAGTCCACACCAGAGCCCCAGCACCAACAATATTTACTGTTTTATTGCCGTCTGCTTCGTTATCTAACATTGCTGGTCGCTTGGTTCCGTTACTCCTTGCTTGCATGGGCCATAATCGAATTTGATCTTGTGGAAATCCCTGAAAGAAAATGTAAAATATATTTAGGCAAAAAGCAACTACATATTTCAATCCAATATCAATTTAATGGGTGGGTAATTAGGAAAAAATAATAATAATTCTTCCTCTCATCTGATTTGGACAGCTATAACTTATTCCTCAAGTTTACCAGCATTCTCGGCTCAAGCACCCATTTTACCAAACGGTGGTGTGTGTGTGTGGGGGGTAATGTTCACAGGCACGGCCTCTTTGGGGAATTCTACTGGAAGACAGCTCACAGGGGCAGAGAGGTGTTCTGAAACCGAGTTCCCTGTCCCAGTCAAGAGCCTATTCCTACCCTTTGTGCTTGACAGGAGCTAAAGCTGGCCACTTCTCTCTGGGTGGTACTTGGATCTGGCAGTCACCCTCCACCCCCCTGGTGGTTGGTCTTTTAGACCCATAAGGAAGGAAGGGGAACTCGGGGGAAGAGTAAGAAATGTCCGTGGAAGGACTGGCACGCACCATGGTCTGGGAGAGGCTCTGAACAAACTCTGCAAGGGAGGAGTTCTTCAGAACCTTGAACACAGTGTATTTCACTTTTTCTTCATCGTACATGTCATTTCCTTGGTGGCCACAAAACTGGTCCTCTGCAACTATCTGAAACGCACAGGAACACACAGAAAAGAGTGTGAACTGACATAAAACGACACGCTAAACATGCTTCAATGCAGAAGGCTTCAACGAGGCTTTTCTTCCAAAGAAACTTCTTCCGAACACTAAGTAAGGGGTGCCTGAGCCTGCTGGAATGTAATCAGGCATCTAGAAAAGATGGCCCATGTTTCAGTCCACTCAACCATGGACTCCTCCCGAGGCACCAGCGGGACCTGCCCCTCAGTCTGCCTCTGGTTCTCCGAGGCCCTCTCCGTTTGTACGCACACACTGGTGCTACCCTGTCTGTGCCCTACATCTGTTTGCACCTAAGCCCTTATTCCTAAACCAGATGCATATTCTAGGCAGTGAGAGAACTGGCCCGAGCACCCAGCCAGTACATGTGGGCTAGCTGGCCCAGAGGCCAGGAGTTAAAAATCTCCAGGAGCTAGGCGTGGTGGTGCACGCTTGTAATCCCAGTACTTGGGAGGCTGAGACAAGAGGATCTGGGTTTGAGGCCAGCCTCAGCTACTTAGTGAGGCACTCCGCAACTTACTGAGACCCTGCTTCAAAATAAAGACTAAAAAACAGGGCTGGGGGTGTAGCTTGGAGGTAGAATGCCTGAGTTCAATTCCTAGTACTGCAAAAAAAAAAAAAAAAAGTCCAGGAGCTTCCAAGAGCAGCGCAGGGCACGCCGATCTGTCAACCATCCTGCGGCACAGAGGCCAAGTGCAGACCAGTGCCTGGGGTGGGCACACCCTCGGGGGGCCCAGGAGGCCGAGGTGGGGGCTGACCTGCACTTGCATGTAGAGGTGGGCTTCCTGCCGCTCCTTCCGCTTCTGAGCCTCGATCCTTTTCTCTTCCTGCAACCGCTCCACCAGCTGCTGAGGAATATCATGGTCTGTGACGGCTTGTAAAACTTCACCTGCAGGACAAACGCATCCTCGTTCACCTGGGTGCCGACTTGACTGGCCCTCCTCTCACCAGGTCCTGATTCTAGGTGGCCGCCAGTAAAGTCATCTATTAAAGTGAAAGGACTTGGTGCCCAATCCCAAGAGTTTGGGGATGATGCGAAAGAGGTAGAATACGCACAGAACGCATTTGGACAGGCAACATAGCTTGGCCCTCTGTCTTTACTGTGTATTGATTGTATTTAATCGACATAAGATCCCACGGCACAACTGACTGGGTTCCTCACCGTATACAGCAGAGCGAACACAGGTATACTCACTTAGTTTGGACTCCCTGATATACACCAACATGTACGCGTTGGTGCAGTGTCGGACAGAGAGGTCGTCATCGTGACCCCCGTAGTTGTGCTCGATTGCTTCTTCTTTAGTACACCTCGACACCACATCATCATCAAATTTACACCACTGCAAGGAAAGCAACCAGACATCAGGGCCACACAGCAGGCACTGCAGGCCACGCTGCCCTCGAACGCAGGAGCTGAGGGAGCGCGTGGGCACCACCTCCAGCCTTGTACAAAGTGCCCGAATCATTCAACACTCAGTGCTGCTATCCGCCCAATGGCAATTTTTATAATCAACTCGAATAGCCCACTTCCCACTTAGGTTCAGTCCACTGAGAGCAACAACTGTAGAATTGTGGCAAATGCCTGTAATCCCAGTACAGGAGGATCCTGGGTTTGAAGTCAGTCTCAGCAATTTAGTGAGGCTGCCAGCAACTTAGCAAGACCCTGTTTCAAAATTAAAAATGGGGCTAAATAGGTCTGGATTGTAGATCGGAGGTAGAATACCCCTGGGTTCAATCCCCAGTAAAACACACACACACACACACAGCCATATTAAGCACATCTATTTCAAGTAGCTGACACTCCATGCTATGCTTTCACAAATCAGTGAGATATTTTATACAACCCCATGACATAATGCAGCAAGTAAATTCATGACTTAAAGAGCTGACACAGCTTGTATCTGAGCGAGCCACTTTCAAAGGTCAAGTGCCTCGGGAAAAGTGCCCCACCCTGGTGGCTATTTGCTGGTCCCGGGGTCTTAGACATGGGCTCTGAACCCACATTTGCCAAATGATAACACACCCTCGGTGCTGCCAAGGGTCACGGAGAAGATGACAGGGGGACCCAGGCCACAGCGGCCCCACTGGTGCCCAAGGCTCGGCGTGCTGCATCAGTACGCTCAAGCTGAAAACAGTGCCCTGGGGACCCGGAGGAGGGCTATTCCTAAAGTATAGGCAGTAACAGACTGGGAAAAGCACTTTGTCCAAGAGAACGGACCCAACAGGGGACAGGAAGGCGTACTCGGCTGCCAAGCTCGTGAAGCAGAAGCACAGGGGCGTGGCAGTGCCACCTTCCTAAAGAGCGACCCGCGGCGCCACACTCACTTTGCCGTCCCCTTTGGGGTTCAGATAAACCACATAATGTCCCCCATGATTATCTCCACTGTGAACCAGGACTGCATGCAGAATGTAATTGGCAGGGTCCTTAGGATCCGTTTTTTGCAAAAACTCATCAAGTGGTAATTGCTCTGGAAACTCAAACCTGTGAAAACAAAACAAACATTTAAAACAGAAACTTAGCACTCATTTATACACAAAATATTGCACCTTTCAGCTTTACTTATTACAGGGCCTTTTAGTTTAATGACTACACTTCTTTAAAGAAGAAAACGAATTTGACTCAGAGGCAATTTGAACTACTTCTGAGGTAGCCCCTACTTACTAGAAAATGGGTTAGTTCTTCAGTCAACATAAAGTTTGAGGCTAAAGCACCGGAACATGTAACAGAGTTTCACACCCAATGCCCTAACACAACAGTCACTTTTGTGACAAATTTACAATGACCTGAGTCTGAAGACCCAGGAGCTAGACTACGGAGGATACCCAGCACTCAAAGAGGAGACAGGCGCGCCATGAGACGCCCGGCCCACTCCTCCTACAGGCCCGCTGCACTTGACCTGGCTCAAGTCCTGACCCCAGTGTGTGATTCAGTCCATCCAACCTCATCACCGGGGTGGCAGATTAAAGCGCCCGTGGAGGCGGGGAGGACGGCAAGCGGCACAGGTGCGCAGGGACCAGGCTCAGCTCTCGGTCCCAGCCCCACTACCTCCGGGAGCTGCAGCCCAGTGTGGCCAAACGCCCGGAGTTCTACAACAAAGCCAGAAATCTGGACATTTGTGTGAAATCTTATGATCTTAAGCACTGGAAACTGATTCCAAGAACAGGAACAAAAACAAGGGCAGGCTAGAACTAAACATAGCAATGGTTGGAACTGGCCTGGGGGCTCCACCCGAGGGGCTGGCCAGGATGGGGTCTACACTCCCTAGTGAAGCATAAGCGTGTGGACAAGTCGCTCAGTTTAGTCACACTCTCGGCTCAAATGTGAAGGGTGCCTGGCCATCCCCTATCCTGTTCAAAGCTGGTGTTCAAACCAATTGGGGAAAATTTGGTATCCTAAATGAGATAAAAGAGGTCTGCGTTATCATTCTTTTTTTTTTTTTTTTTGCGGTACTGGGGGTTGAACTCAGGGGCATTCTACCTCCGAGCTATACCCCCAGCCCTATTTTTTTATTCTTTATTTTGAAACCGAGTCTCACTAAGTTTCGGAGTGCCTCACTTAGGTAGCTGAGGCTGGCCGCGAACCCGGATCCTCCGGTCTCAGCCTCCCGAATGCTGGGATTACAAGCGTGCGCCACCACGCCCGGCTCTGCGTTATCATTCTTGTATCAATAGTAATTATTATCACTCTTGCACCTGGTATCTTAAGAATCTGGAAAACTAGGGCATACATCCAACTGCTTTAGCACTCTTGAAAATTCTAGCACATTCTAGAAGTTCATCACCAACTGCAGCGATTACAGAAGGAGAATGAACTAATATCTACCTTGTGGCCAAATCCAATTTCTTAGAGATGCCAGCGAATGCAAATTCTTACGAAATAGAAATCACCCCCATCCTCACAGACCTCAACCTGCATCGCAGAGGCCTGGGGGCAGGGAGCCTGTGAGAGGGGTTATCAGCTGGGAACATGCAGCCTGTGACAGCACTTTCTGGAACCATCCCTTTACTATCACAGGACTGGGGGCCCCGAGGGTGAAGAGAACGAGAGGAATCAGAGACAGCTGAAAATACAAAGACAACAGTGCGCCTAGGCCGCTTACATCCCACTACAGATTACCTATCATTGATCTTGATATTTTGGTCCGTCTGAGGGTCATACATAAATCTCATCAGTTGTAGATGTAACACTGGTGGCAACGTTAGGAATTTCACACCTTTTTCTGCTTCCTGAACATTGAGAAGAAACACAAACTTAGTTCACCTCTACTCTTCTTTTTTCTTTTTGCAGTACTGAAGCTTGAACTCAGGGTGCTCTACCACTGAGATATACCCCCAGCCCTTATTTTGGAGATAGGGTCTTGAACCTGCAGTTCTCCTGCTTTAGCCTGCTGAGTTGCCGGGATCGCTGGCATGCACCACTGGGCCTGGCTCTATTCTACTATTTCTTGAAGCGCTAAAAGTTCAATACTGTTTCAACTGAACATGTTTGGGGACTTTGGGCGGGCACAGGCGAGGAGGTTTAGGTGTCACGTTAGCGTGCCTTTAAAATGTCTGTTCAGGTCTACATTAGGTCTCTCTGCCCTTCACAACCACACTGCATCAGCTCCAGCAAGGGAGATTACAGCTGACGTGGATGTCCAGCAACGGGGGAAGGGTGGGTGAAAACAGTCATTTGCTGCCGTATCAAACAGCGATTAAGCACTATGAAAAATGTGGGGAACCACAGGAAAATTGTTACATGGAAAAGCAGAAAACTATGATAACGGTTATGTTAGATTAAGTATGCTCATTGAACCCCTGATGAGAACAAGTACGAATGAACACGGTGGGCAGGCAGGATTGTGTGTGAACAGCCTATACCCCCGGGCTCTTCCATGAGGCCACGCAGGGGCCCCCAGTGCACGCTGCTCACTGTGGTCCACTCCGCCCCAGCACCCCTCTCCCCAGTGCACACCCCACTTGGAGGAGGGTCTGGCGGGAAAAATGCCATGACCCCACAGCTGCCCCTCCATCTCCATCTCAGTTCCTCCTTGCTCCTCCCTAACATAAGGCCTTCATCGCATGCCTGATTCACGGCTGAATTTCTAATTTAGATCTTTCTTCAGGCTGTAAACCCACATCTCTGACGAAAGGCCAGAGACGTGGAGGCCCTGTGGCTCCAACATAACATGCCTACTTGATAACTTTCTTTGGTACATAGGAGAATGAAGGAGAAAAATAAAGAACCCAGGACCCTAGTCCACACTGAGGAGTGGGCTCTGAAAGACAGAAGCCCCTGCCTCTCGACCAATGTCCACTGGGGTCACGAATGTCGTTCACCTCGCCTGCAGAGCCATTCCTGTGAGCTAACAGAGATGTTTCCTAAGCACACCCAGGTGGCAAGGTTCTAATTAATATCTGCAGAGACTTTCTTATTTACAACTCGGCATCCTGGGCAGTCTGGTCTAGCAGGAGAATAGCAGATGTGTTACTCACTGCAAAATGGGGACACTGGTACCACAGAGTATCAACTGGCCCATCTGAATAGCCTTAATCATCACAAATTTTTGAGCCAGCGAGTCCAGGTTATAAGGCTACAAAACAAGAAGTGGGCGGTTGGGTCCATCAGCCCGTGGCCAGCCATTGGTCAGGGCGCTTACAGCTCCGGCAGCTGGCCAGAGTTCCTGGGGGGCCATGTCCTAAGAATCACTCCACCTTTCACTGTAAAAGCTGCAAGCTTCAGAAAACTAGCTGCATTTAAAAAGGGGAGTGTGGGATAAATAAATAAATAAATAAATAAATAAAGAGTCCAACTGACTAAGAAACTGTGTGCTCAGGGAAATGCCACCATAGAACAGAATATTGGTAGAGAAAACTTCAACCCCCTTAGTGATCCTCCCATCTCCCAGAGGCTGTCAGCGTGTGAAGAGGAGTGCCACACTCTCCTGCATATGCCCCCAGACCAACCCACACAACGTGCAGAGAGAGAAAAATTCCCTGCGTGCTACGCACCAGAAGTGCGCAGAATGGCACGCGTACGCCTTTAATTAGCAATTGAGCGAGGGGACCAAGGAGAGGTACCACAGGATGCTGGCACCGAGCCCGGCATTACCTGCAGGCCATGTTCTCCGGCATCGTATTTGTTGTCACCATCTAGCTGCTCTACTGCCACGTAATCCACAAACGACTCAAATACTTAAAGAGAAAGAGAAATGCGTCATCACGTGTGCACACTGAAACGTCAATTATACAGCCTCCCCGTGCAGATTATGTGTACTGCTAACACTTTAGGAAAACCAAGAGAGCACGTGACTGCAATGGACAGCAAGCTCGCCGTCCTAGGCCGTGGGGAACGCGCCACTGCCATCTTCGCCGACCCAAAGGGCCCCGGAGGGCTTCCCTGGGGCAGTCAGCAGCAGCAGCAGCACAGAGCGGACTTAAGGTCTAGGTTTTGTCTTAAACGGTACATAAAAGACATCCTGGTAGGAATGGCGGGGACGGCCAATGGGCCTAGATGCAGATAGGCAGAAACATGCACGGCTGCTGGTGACACAGCCATGAGGAAAATCTGGGGGCTGGGTTGGACCCCCTGGGGCAGGTGGGCATCAGCGGACAAATGGAAGAGATGACAGGTAGCACAGCGTCAGGAAAGCAGAAACTGACAGACTGGGCTTCACTAAAATTAAGAACGCAATGTCCTAACTGCCAATAGGCATTGGAAAAGGAGATGGCATCATATTTCAAGGAAATATAAACTGGGTCTGAGCCCACAGAGCAAGCAGCAGCCCGACTTGCTGAAAACGCAAGTAGGCACAAACAAGGTCAGCCCCGGGCCTGCCCGCCCCATCTGAAAACCACCAAGATAGCTAAACAACACTTTGAAAAATTACGTGGTATACCCCCAAAACAGAACACTACAAAGCAATGGAAATGATCAAACCACTGCTACCTGCAAGTTTTGGGGTTTTTTTTTTTTCTGGTACTGGGGATTAAACCCGGGGCATTCTACCTCTGAGCTATATCCCTAGCCCTATTTTTTATTATTTATTTATTTAATTTTTATTTGTTTGAGGTACTGGGGATTGAACTCAAGGGCATTCTACCTCCAAGCTATACCCCCAGCCCTATTTTTTATTCTTTGTTTTGAAACAGGGTCTCACTAAGTTGTGGAGTGCCTCTCTAGGTAGCTGAGGCTGGCTGAGAACCCGGATCCTCCTGTCTCTGCCTCCCAAGTACTGGGATTACAAGCGTGCGCCATCACGCCCGGCTTGCAAGTATCTTAATAGAATGCTGAACAAAAGAAATGAGAAGCAAAGACTACCCAGTACACTATTCCCTTTAAATAAACACCTAGAACATGCACAAGTAGCCTGGGCCAGAGAGCCCCAGGCAGTGGTTCTTGCAGGGCGGGGTCGGTCTGGGCAGAGCTCTAGCTATGCTGGCAGCCGGTCTGTTTCCAGATCTGGGTGAGGCTACCAGCGGGTATCCACCCAGTGTGGGACATACTTAGATCTGGGCAACCTTCTACTCCTATGCTGTATTTCAATAAAAATCACTTGGGTAAATGAGACATTAAGCCCAGCAGAAATGATCACAAACTCATGCCATTGGATACACAAAACTTACTATTTTTCTTTCCTTTTATACTTAGCTGTATATCATAATAATCTTCTCTTCTGTCAGATCGATAGTCTACCTCTTTGCACTGGATATAGGACTGTAGTTAAACAAAACAAAGCTTCAGTATTAACAGTCAATTCTGCATTTTAAAATCTTTTAAAAACAAACTAGAAAGCACATACCACCATTTTGCCTCGAAATAATTTTGGTATGGTGCCCTCTACACAGGTGCCTTTCATTTTATTTTCCACGTTATCAAGCAGCTGAAAGAGAAGGGTTGAGCTTTAGAACCATGTTTATGCTTAAGTAACACACAGTAATTTAATACTTGAAAATGTCAATGGTCAAAGAAATTCTAGGCTATTATGACCTTTGGCATGCAATTATCAAAAACATACAAAATCTTCCTTCTTGGTTGGATTTTTACAAAAATATCTACATGCAACAGTTGAGGTTAACCTTTTATACAGCCTTTGGAATGAATTAGTAATCTGTAGTGTCTTTAGAAGCATTTTTTATATTCATTTTACCTCTGTGAAAAAGCATGTAAATTGATCACTAAACTTAACTCGAAATGGTCCACACCAAGAGATTACTGAGTTGAGCCTGTCAACAGGATTGACTGGTCTGTCCATGGATATTTAATGAACTGGATTCAATCCAGCTAGTGCTGCAAAAAAGAAAACACACCTTGCCCAGCCAATCACCTTGAATAGCCACATCATGTGTGTGTGCTTGTGTCTTTCATCACAACTGGAAACTGAGAACCTGCTAGTGACTAACGAGGGCTCGGGGGAGAGGCACCAGCACTGGGAGGTATGCATGGGTGAGAACGTGGGTGGGCTCGGGGGCTTGGACGCCAGTGCAGTAACAGAAGTCACCACCCAGCAGTGGCAGAGGACCACTAGGACAGACACCGAAGCCAATCTTGGTTCTTAGCTTAATGACTCTTACATACATACACACTGACTTAACTAGGTAAAAGCCTGTTGCCTACTACTGGCTTAAGGTTCCCCTAATAGTCTACCTTGAAAAAATTAACCTGACAATTCTTTCCAGTTCTTAAAACTAGACAGGTGCTGCCTTTTTGTTTGAGCCTAGGTTTGGTCCTGAACAAGGATGGGGGTTGTCTGAATTAAGCCTGAGGTTTGACTTAGTAACAACTCTGATATTGCTTGAAAATTTTCAATGTAAGAACTATACAATTATGGCTTGAAACTTACCACTCGACACAGCTCTTGAACATCATGTTGCATGAAGCTATCTAAAGTTTCCCACCTTTCAAAGATAAAATGGACATCTATATTTAAACTTCCAATTTTTAAATGAGTAAATTAAAAGCAACTTAGATTAAAAAGCTAAACTGAATAATCAGCTGTGATTCTTCAACTCATTTTTTGCGAAGGTTATTTTTGTGGGTTATAATTCAAAGATTAGCTGGCTTTGTATTAGCGGACAGCAAAATGTTTCTAATTATTTTCAACTGTTTTGAAAATCTTACTGCCAGTGGTGGCGGTGTTTGCAAGCGAGGACACATACACTTGAAAATTACATATGTGCTTTGTTGAAAAGTAAAACTAACTGGTGAATTGTTTCTCCAGCAAAATTCTAAAACAAAGCCTCTGTTTTCAAGGAGGTGAAACAAAATACAAAGATTGAAACACTTCGACAGGTGGGTGGCCAGGCTCCCTGGCTCGGCGCCTGCACTCCGCTGCTTGCTGACTCCGTCTCCCACTCGTCCTGTCCCTCAACAAGCAAGTGAGCAGAGGCCTCTGGTACGTACCCAAATGACTTTGTTAGCTTTTTTGTTCCTACAGGCTTATCACTGTGCTGTAATTCGTAGAACACTCTTTGTAATGCTAAAGGGACACTTTTAGATGAGTCGTCGCCCTCTGTTGGCATCATGTACACAGCCTGAAAGAATTGATTCAGAAATCAGAATTCAACCTTATGTAAAAGCATCATTTCTAGTATCACAACGAGTAGGGTAAATGCTAGGGCATTTAACTATCCTGAAATAGGTCAGAAAAAAATCTATTTGAAAAACCATCAGTGTCTTTAGAGATAAGCTAGAAAACAGAGGTGGCAAGAAATCTTTTTTTGTGGTACTAGGAATTGAACCAAGGGGCATTCTACCTCTGAGCTATACCACCAGCCCTATTTTAGTCTTTACAGCCTACCAAGTACTGGGATGACAAGCGTGTACCACCATGGTTGGTATCAAGAAAAACTTTTAATAAGAACCACCTTCACATCATACTTCTTGGAACAATGCTTGTAATTACCATCACTTGTGAATAAAAGATCTGCAAAAACTTAAATGAATTGTCCCCATTCTGCTATCCCTGCCATATAACATCATGCTCTTCTGTCTGGAAAAGTGCAAATGAAATGGGACAGGCTGAGGAGGCCACCAACACCCCGCCATCAGCAACTCACTGTCCAAAGGAAGTGCTCACGACAAACAGCCCTACATCAGATCCAGAGTGTGTCTACGTGGACAAGCTGCATCCGTAAGTGAACAGTAGACACGCAGCTACTAATTTTCCAGCTCAATTTCAACATCAAGACTTTTCAACTGTTGCCACTAATGGCTTTCATGTTTTAAACTTTTACTTTAAACTTATTTCTAGTACAATTAAAGTTAGGTCTGTAAAGTTGTGTTGGCTGCAGTACACGTCCAATCACCCAAGTTAGCTTTAACGGGAGGTGTCCGGGCACCAGGGACACCCCTCCTGGTGGAGACATTGCCACGGTACATGAGGGCTGGGGACTGTGACCTTTAAGATAGCGACAGAAAAGAGCGGTGGAAGGTTGCGGGAGAGAAGTACTATTCATTTACCTTTCGAAGTTGATTTGTGAAGAATAAAGTCTGCAGGAGGCTGTTCATGTAACAAGTCGCTCCCTGATTCTTTAAACCGACATAGCCCGTGTGCTTCTTGGAGTCCCACCTGAAAGATCAGTCGGGCTTGAGGGCGAGCTGCACAGGACGCCTCCGGCTTCTGTGGCGCGTGTGGGGCAGCGGACACGGTGCTGGTGCTGTGGCCAAATGTCACCACCTGCACCATCACCTCCTTCCCAACGGCCCGACCCAGGCCAAGGTCCGCGTCCCCGCATCCCCAGGCCCATGGCCCCGAGGACACTGGGGTCCAAGTTCTGGCACAGCTGCCTTCCATGGTCACTGGCATCCGCATAGGCACATAATTACGTCTGCTGACGCTCTGCAGCACTGCCGATTGTTGTGTTTGTGGTACTGAGAACTGAGCCCAGAGCTATACACATGCGAGGTAAGAGCTCTGCCACTGCGCTACATCCCCAGCCCTTTAAAACATTTTATTCTGAGACAGGGTGGCCTCACTGACTGGCTTCTAACTTGCAATTCTCCTATCTCAGCCTCCGGAGTGGCTGCGATTACCAGTATAGGCCATCACGTCTGGCACATTGATATCATTTATCAAGCTCAGTACTCACAGGTACCAATGGTGTCCTATATTTTTATATCAAATGTGCCTCAAGGAGCACTGTTCTTACACACACATAGCAGAAGTCACTGTGTGGTCAGCAAGACATGAAAAAGGCCAAGACATGTCTTTTCTGCAAAGAGTTGTATAGGCAGGAAAAGACAGAATGTACACAGGGCTTCTATCCATTTTCCTACTTGGTAGCTGGTTAGAGGAAAAAGCGGATTCTGAGTTGTGTCCCACCTCACCCCTCCTGTGGTTACAGGGAGCAAGAGAATGCTACCCAAAGGCAGGACACTCCTGAGCTCACCCGCCCCACCTCCCTCTGCATCACTGCAGACAAGCGGAGACACAGGCGGGCTGGTGGAGGCGGGGACTGTGCACTCAGCACCGTGGCTCCAGGGGGGCCCAGGGCCCGGTGGAGCTCCATCCCTCGCCCACCACGTGAGCTGTCCGTGGTGCCAGGCCCTCCCTGCTCCCCATAACTAGGTTTCCACACCCTTGCCCTCTTCAAATAAAGGGCAAAGCAGCTCTGCCGTGGCTCTGCACGTGCTGGTCTCGGCTCCTCCACCAGACCAGTCACAAGTACTTTAAGACCTGAAACAGCTGTCCTCGTGCCCATCAGTGAGCGACACAGAGGAAGTGCTCCATGTGCTGCAAGGGTGAACGTGCAGCGGACACCTCTAGCGTGTGCAGAAGGGCGAGCACAGAGAGCACGCGTATGTGCAGAACCTGTGCACCTCTCCAACACATCCACGGCTGCTTTCAGCTCAGCACCAAAGGCTTTCTTAATAGCATCCAATTAAAAACTTACGCAACTCCATGGGGAGCATCCGCTTGTACAAAGACTTCAAATACAACCTTGTCATCATCTATAAATCCTTTCTCAGGATCCGTCACTTCCTATAAAAGATAAGCAAGAATATCCAACTTGTACAAGAACACACGAACACTTTATTCCAAAGAGACAATTATCCTTGTGCCCTATACTTAACAGATTAAAATACTACTACTTATTTTGGTACTAGCAAATGAACACGGGGCATTCTACCTCAAGCTACACTCTCAGCCCTCCTTGTTTATCTTTATTTGGTACTGGGGATTAAACTCAGAGCGTCCTACCTCCAAGCTACACTCCAGCACTTTTTACATTTTTTATTTTGAAACAGGGATGGGATTCACTAAGTTGCTGAGGTTGGCCTAGAACCTGTAGTCCTTCTGTCTCAACCTCCCAAGTACTGGGATTACAGGTGTGTGCCATCACTCCTGGCTTAAAACACTATTTCATTTATTTACTTATTTACTTATTTATTTATTTATTTATTTGCGGTATTGGGGATGGAACCCAGGGGCATTCTACTTCTGAGCTACACCCCCAGTCCTATTTTTAATTCATTTTTTGAAACAGGGTCTAAGTCGTGGAGAGTCTAAGTAGCTGAGGCTGGCAGCGAACCTGGATCCTCCAGTCTCAGCCTCCCAACTACTGGGATTACAAGCATGTGCCACCACACCTGCCTAAAATACTTTTAAAACGCCCTAATTTTGCTTCTGGATTGGAAGTGTTTCAATCTGTTTTAACATAGTGTCAAAAACTGCAGAGCTTGGCCCTTCTAGGAAGCAGCCATAGCACGAAGGAGGAATTGGCATCTGCTCATCAGAGTAGGAATTGGGGTCTGGAGAACATGGGCCACAGAGGAAAGGTCAGGAGTAATGAACTCAGAAGCAGTAGCATTCCAAAGAACATTCTGCTGGTCACCACCTCTGCAAAAAGGCGCCAAAATGATACATGAGAGCACCCAGAACTAGCCTGACTCAGGACAAGGCCCAAAGAGTAGTATGTCTTTAAAAGAACTTCAGCCTGTCGGGAAAGGCCTTCCAATTGGGGTCTCACAGTTGGGGCTTGAGTGTAGGTGGGTGTGCCCAACACCTCCAAGAAACCAAACACATTTTCACAGACACCTGTCCCACTTAAAAGCACAAATTTCATTCTAGAATGAGAAGAATAAAAGAACCAGCAGAATAAGCAAGAATGCTCAGCTTATTCAGATCAAGCAGGCCGCCACTTACACTCCAGGCCATGAAGTTGGAAAACCCCCAGTCATTCTCCTTGTGGAAGAACAAGTGGCTGATGCGGCGGCTGAAGGACTTCTCATCGTCTCTGTAGTTGATGATCTTCAGCACGGCTTGCGCGTGGCAGGACCACGACCTGTTCAGAAAAGCCACCGAAGCCTTAGTGCACAGAGCTGACTGACTTCATGTGTTCTTAAAGGCACTAACCCGCACCTCAAGTTCCTTCCTCTCTTTTGGATGGGGGGACTTATTTACCTTTAATAGAGACAAAGGGATTTGGGGGCACCCCTATGAAATCTGCAGTGATTTTATTTATTTTTTGCAGTACTGGGGATGGAACCCAGGGACATTCCACCTCTGAGCTACATCCACACCCCTATTTTTTCTTATTTTGAAACAGGGCCTCACTAAGTAGCTAAGGCTGGCTGTAAACCTGGATCCCCTGGTCTCAGCCTCCCAAGTACTGGGATTACAGGCATGTGCCACCATACCCAGATCATAGTTTTATTTTTTTAAGTCCTAAGATTTTTGAGGCCAGTATTTCAAAATTCTATCTACAAAATACAAAGTTTCTGAATTTTGAACACAGGTAGCTGGCCTAGGATATAGCTCAGCAGCAGAGTGCTTATCTAGCATGTATAAAGCCCTGGGGTTCAAGCCCCAGCACTGCAGGTTTATTAAGAGGGGGAAAAATCTGGGCACGGTGGCACACACTTGTAATCCCATTACTTGGGAGGGTGAGACAGGAGGACCGATTTCTGAAGTTTGAAGCCAGCCTCGGTAACTTAGCAAGACCCTGTTTCCAAATAAGAAATAAAATCAGAGCCGGGCGTGGTGGTGCATGCTTGTAATCCCAGCATTCGGGACGCTGAGACCGGAGGATCCAGGTTCACGGCCAGCCTCAGCTACCTAGTGAGACACTCCGCAATTTAGCGAGACTCGGTTTCAAAATAAAGAATAAAAAAATAGGGCTGGGGGTATAGCTCGGAGGTAGAATGCCCCTGAGTTCAATCCCCAGTACCAAAAAAAAAAAAAAAAAAAAAAAAGAAATAAAATCAAGCTGGGGGTATAACTTGTTGGTAGAATGACTCTGGGTTCAATCTCCAGTACCACAAAAGGGGCAGGGGAACACGGACACTGTGGTGCATGCATGTAATTCCAGTTACTCAGGAGACTGAGGCAGGAGGACCACCAAATTAGGAGGCCAGAATGAAAAATAAAAAGGGCAGGAGGTACGGCTTAGTGGTACAGTGTCCGTGGGTTCAATCCCCATTATGGGGTGTGTGGGGTGGGGTGACAAAAAACAAAGATGGTCAGATAATAATTACTCAAAAATAACAGAAGCAGGACTAGGAGCGTAGCTCAGTGATAGAGCGCTTGCCTGGCCTACATGAGGCTATGGTTCAATGCGCAGCATGGCTCACAAACAAAACAAAAAAAAGGGAAAGAGTAAATCCAGGGGTAAACACACCTCTGGGTTTTGTGGAAAGGCGCCACTGGCTGGCACCTCTCCTGGTCTGTGCCTCTCGGTTCTCCCAGTACACCTTCCACAACATGCCAGCAAGGACTACCACAGGGCTGCTGTCCTACCCGGGCACCGAGGGGCTCAGCGCAGGTGGGCACTGAATCACAGCCACAAAAGGAGCCAGTACATGCAGTCAGGTATAAGAAAGTCCACAAAGGGGTTCAGAACCCATGCTTACTAACTCCTGGCACATGCCTGCAACCCTAGTTATTGGAAGGCTGAGACAGGAGGACTGCAGGTATGAGGCCAATATGCACTATCTTTAGCAAGACCCTGTTTTGAAAAATATAAAATAGGACTTGGGGGTGTGGCTCAGAGGTAGAATTCCCCTGGGTTCAATTCCCAGTATGAAAATGAAAAAAGGTGTATCACCTTAAAGCCCACTAAAGAAAGTCTACAACTAAATTAGGGCTTTGTATGTGAATGTTAGCAATGGCCTATGAAATGTTTACGCCTTTTTGAAGAAAGTGGAAGGGCAGTGATTTAGACAGGCACTTCTACTTGCTCAGGATGCTTATTAAGACATGAATAACTCCTTTTCCCAAATTACTGTATAGGCCAAAGCCTATAGAGGAAAACCATCTAGCCCACTCACAGGATCACAGCATAAGGCAGGAGGGAGAAAGTCTTACCCTATAAAAAGGGCCTGGCTGTTGCATCAAATTGGTTTTGGGTACCCCCACCCGGCCCGTGCTGGGAAATCAAACCCAGGACCTTGCACGCACTAGTCAGGTACTCTCGCTCTACCACGGAGCTATACCCCTGACCTGGCGCACAGCTCTTAAAGAAAATGAACTGTGCCAGAGCTGGTGCCCTCTGGAGAACACTCTCCTTCAAGGGTCCAATCTGGGGCTGGCAGCGAGGCAAGGACAGATGAGGTCCAACTAGGCTGCAGCTTTCTCCCCCCCCCCCTTTTTTGGCACTGGGGATTGAACTCAGGGGCATTCTATTTCCCCACTCTTTATTTCAAAATAAGGACTTGCATTGTTGCTGAGGCTGGCCTTGAACCTGCAATCCTTCTGTTTCAGCCTGCCAAGCACTGGCACCACAAGTGTGGACTCCCACCCCTGGCTACAAGCAGCTTTCTTGCAGTTCATCCGTGTAGACAGTACAAAGAGATCCACACTCCAACAATATGTCACTGGATTTTTGATGAAAGTTTAACAGGGATTTATTGATACTGATTTAAGTGGGAGCAATATATAAATTTTTTTCTTTTTTGGTGTGGCACAAAGAATTGAATCCAGAGGTATTCTACCAACCACTGAGCTGCACCCCAGCCTTTTTTTACTCTGAAACTGGGTCTAAGTTATCCAGGCTGGCCTCAAACATTTGATCCTCCTGTCTCAGCCTCCCAAGTACTAGAATTACAGGCATGTGCAACCACACATGGCTGAGATTCATAAACCTTTGAAATTTAAAAAAAAACATCAGCCAGGTGTGGTGGCACATGCCTGTAATCCCAGTACTTGGGAGGCTAAGACAGGAGGATTGTAGGTTCATGGCCAGCCTTGGTTACTTAGTAAGACCCTCTGCAACTTAGTGAGACCTTGTTTCAAAATAAATAAAAAATAGGGCTTGGGGTATAGCTTAGAGGTAGAATGCCCCTGGGTTCAATGCCCAGTGTCAAATAAATAATAAATAAAGTTTGAACTACTCATAAAAATATGAAGCCTCAATCTTCATTTTAATGTAAACAGAAGGACCAATAAGTTTTTTTTTTTTTTTTTTTTTTTTTTTTTTTGGCGGGACTGGGGGTTGAACTCTGGGGCATTCTACCTCCGAGCTATACCCCCAGCCCTATTTTTTATTCTTTATTTTGAAACCGAGTCTCACTAAGTTGCGGAGTGCCTCACTAGGTAGCTGAGGCTGGCCGCGAACCCGGATCCTCCGGTCTCAGCCTCCCGAATGCTGGGATTACAAGCGTGCGCCACCACGCCCGGCTAGGACCAATAAGTTTTTTGGGGTTTTTTTGTGGTACTGGGGATTGAACCCAGGGGCATTCTTCCTCTGAGCTATACTCCCAGCCTATTTTATTTTTATTTAAACACAGGGTGTCCCTAGGTTACTGAGAGTCTCACTATTTGCTGAGGCTGTCCTTGAACTTGCCATCCTCCCGTATTAGCTTTCCAAGTACTGGGATTACAAGCATGCACCACCACGTCCAGCCCAGGACATGTTTTAATCTGGACGTGGTGGCCCTGACAGATGCAGCTGCCCCTGGGAAAGTCACTGGGGACCAGATGAAGGCCTGGAGCTAGCCAGGTGGTTAGCTTGTCCCGACGGGCCCTGATTCCACGGGCTGCTAGACTCTCACACACAGACTTTTTATTTTAAGGAAAAGATATACTATTCTATTTTGGATAATACGTACCAGTGATTTTTAAAGAGAGATGTTTTTAGTACAATTTAAAATCAAAGGACTGTGTAGAGGCAGCAAGAAAATTGAAAGTGAAATTGAGTGAGGCTGATCAAATTTGGTTTCCAGTAATGCAATATAACTATTTGTGGATTTGTAGTTGCATCATTTAAACTCTTACGTGGAATCAGATTCAGCATTGCACTGGAGAAAGAATCCTACGCTTTTTTGGTGTGGTCTGTCTGGATAAAAGCGTGGCATCACCATAATCTTCCATGGCAGATTTCGCACAAAACACGGAGGGCTAAGGACCGACTCACTCAGTCTGCTGAAGCGCTCGACGGTGAACTGAAAGGTTGCCTCGGAGCGCCAACTGGTGTCTGCAAGAAAACACGCTATCAGTCACAGAGCCTGGGCGTTACCTGGAAGCACGAGCGCGCTGGGAAGACTGCGCTATGCAGTCTAACTGCTGGGACCCGCGCTGGGAAGAGGACGGCACTGCTCCGTTCAGCAGAAGGCTAAACCAGAGGATCCAGTCCTGCCTAGCTGAGGGCGAACGCACTTGCCTTCCTCCTAGCCACCAGTTCACTGGGGTCACATCAGTGCTCCTACGCCCTCACCACCAAATATCCTGGACACGAGTGGGTGGAAAGGAGGAAAAAAGTGCCTTTCATGTCTGCTCCTTAGGCTGAGTTGGGGGGGGGAGGGTCCTCCACAGGCATCTGGGGCCTGGGAGGGGCACAGCACTGCTCGAGCAGCAAGGTTCAGAATGACACCTACTTTCATCACCTCATAGGCTTTGTGAAATACTAGCTTGGACTCTTCATGGGAGTCATTTTATTTAAGGTAAGAAAGTGGTGTTTTCTTCAACATGAATAGCAGCCATTATTAAATGTTAATTTATACTGAAGGACTGAGGTTTCTGCCAGCACAGTACCCCTTGGCCAAGGTTCGGCTCAGTGTCAGTTTCAAGGCCCACCTTTCACGGAGCATCCTCAGGGGGTGCAGGCCGCAGAACACGGCCTTCCATAAGCCTGCAGCGTCTCACTGTTCACTCCTCAAACTACTGTGACAGAACCAACAGTCACCCTACCGCCACCCAGCCAAGCCTGTCACAGCCAACACTCGTGAATCGTAATAAAACTGCCACAGAGGGGGGATGGTTCTAGATGCTTCTATGGGCCTGCAATGTCTGTGCCTGTCTCACTGCAGAGGACAGAGGACTGACTGGTGGCGACAAGGGCCACACTCTGAGGGGCTGGGTGCCAAGGGAACAGGCAGCCCCAAAGGCTTTCCCCGACATCCCTGACGCCCGGGGTCCAAAGCACAAACCGGGTAAAACAGGCTTGGGCAAAAAGCCTGTTAACAAGGACACGCTGCCATCATGCAGCCATCGCCATGGGAGCCCACCACCACCCGCCTCCAAACCACTCACAACTGAGCCCTCAGGGTCCGCCATGCTGCACAATTTCTTGTGCAGAAACTGTTGCAAGTTTGCAACTAACTGAATTTGTTCTAGAAAACATGTCCATCAGCCCTCACAAGAGAGTATTCTTTATTGGTGACAGTCGGCACTTCTTCAAACACTCACGTGCCCCTGCTCTGTGGCCCACAGCTCTGTGGTGGAGAGCAGGGGCACACTTCAGACCAGCAGCAGCTCAAGAGGGAGTCCCATCTAAGAGAAGAGCGGCCGACTCCAGCCTGTCCAGTGGGGCACCAAGTCGGCTGGAAGGCAGGGACTCCTTCAACACAACAATGTCTAAAACAACTGGGGAAAAACTGTCACGTGTGTTCACAGACATACAACTCACACCTGAGGAGCATTTAAATCCTGCAAGGTATAAAGGGTAGATGGTACTTAGTTTCCACTTTGCAGGTTAGGAAACTGAGGCACACTGAGGTTAAGCATTTTATTTGTCAAGACGCTCAGCACAGTGACCGTGCCTGTGATTTTAGAATGCTGCTCCTGGCATTGGACATAACCCTCCGCAAGATGCGGGCACCAATAAAATTAGGCTTAGCTTGACTGCTTTAGAGACCATGCACACAGAACTGCACAACCAATGAAGAACCTTTATGTTCTCTTATAAAAAAAAATTTGGCTTCAAACTCATCTATTTTGTATAATTCAGCTTTGTAGGTTTAATCTATACAAAATCAATACATATAAATTTTTTTCCTTACCCAGGTGTGGTGGTACACGCCTGTAATCTTAGTACTTCAGAGGCTAAGCCAGGAGGATCCCAGGTTCAAGGCTAGCCTCAGCAATTTGGCAAGACCCTGCTTCCAAATTTAAAAAAAAAGGGCTGGGGTGTAGCTCAGAGGTAGAATGCCCTTGGGTTCCATCCCCAGTACCAAAATAAATTAATTAAATAAATGCTTTTTTAAAAAATTCTTCCACCCCACAAAGTTCTTAAATTATTCTTTAAACATTAAGTAAAGTATGGCTCCAGGTCTGCTACTTGCTCTATCTCCCTGTGTCCCCGGAGGCGGGCACTGGCTGGGCATAGATGCTCTGTCCACCCCGCTAAATGACACGCTGCATTTCAGCCTCTTAGTCAAGGCACATTCCTAGAGCACATTTATCTTACAGAACAGCATGAAGCTTCATGTAAATAATTTTGGGGGCCAGGGGTTTATAGTTCAGTGGCAGAGAGCATGCTTAGCTTGCAAGAAGCCCTGGGTTCAATCCTTAGTGTGTGTGCGCGCGCGCACACACACACACACACTAAAAACACAAAGAAAATAGAATAATTAAAAACTCATGTAAAATGCCACAAAGAGAGATATGAAACTCAGAAAGCGCTAAGCAATGAATTACCCTCATACAAGGAATTATGACACTGACCAATAAAGGCCTTTGCCTAACAGATGGATATAACAGTATATGGGAACCTCTACACGTTTTTGCAACTTCATGTGAGGTTATAATTATTTCAGAGTTTAAAAAAGTGCACTGGGGGTTACAAAGACACCCCACACTCAGCAGGATTAGTACTCCACTCAAGGGGAGATGGTCACCTGCCTGGATGCTTCTGACGGTGCTACTCTGTTATACCACACCTCTTTGGCATATGACAGACGGGGCTCAGGCTCCCGCCAGCAGCAGTTATCACCCAGGCCTCGCCGACTCCTTGGGGACCTGCTACCCGCGGTCCAGCCCCAGCTCCTGAAGCAGTAGCTGCAGTTAACCCAGGCACCCACCTTCCCACCACCGAGAGCTTAAGGCAAAGGCCAACGGACATTCTGGGTTTCCACTGTGTGAATGAAGTAGACAGAAGAAATAACACTAACTGGACATATTTCCCCAATGACACTCCGGCAGCAATTTTATCCAACCTCAATTATTCACTCTCACTCAAGTTTTTTCAAGTCCCACTTAAGGCCTAGAAATAACTTGTTTATGGGTAACATCTATTGAATCTAGATTCACCTAGCTCTTCCCGGGCTATGTTTGCTCTAAAATTCCTCTCATTCATCTAAAGAAAAGCAGTGCATAAAAAACTAAAGGGCAGGTAAATATGACCGGAAATAACTTGCGCTGTTTGCTCATTACCCCACATTAGCGGGGTTTAAATGCTCTTTCTCTACTATACATTCTCCCAGCTGTATATTATTAGCTAATCAACTTCTTAAAGAGCAATGTCCCTTACTGAGAAGGACCCTCTGCAACATCAATGAAATCACTGATAATTTGTTCCCCTCCCCTCCCCACTAATCCAACGTTTCCTAGATTGTATGTCTTAGTTTGACATTTAAAAGAGCTTCAGGGAAAGGGGTTGTGAAGTCCAGAGCCTGAGGAACCATGAGCAAAACTCTCTTGGAAAAGCAGCGTGTCAGGGGACTGATGCCCAAGGTGTGACCCAATGAAGAACCATGTTTAGCCCAGAGATCCTCAAACTTCCCAGAGATCTGAACACTTTTCATGTCCCCCTTAATCCCTACAGAACGGTGTTTCACCATACGTGACATGGGTGGGAAAATGTTGCCCTCAACAAGAGTTCCACTTAGAGGACCAAAGCCCTCTCCCTCCTATGCCTTCACCATCTGGTGAATACAATCTGCAAGTAAGATTCCAGACCAGGAAGAACATGGCTCCTGAAGAAAGAGCACTCTACTTTTCCACTTGGAGCCCACAATAGGGTCCCCCCGCCCTCACTTTGGGGTGCTATCATTTACTCCTAATAACTGCATAAAATCTGCCTCAAGTCATACACTAGCCCTCACAGCAGTGGCTCTTCACTGAGGCAAGCTGGGCCTCAAGGAGAAACCCGGCTAGGTCTAGACAGTCTTAGTCAGTGTGGCTGCAGGCCGTGATGGGCTGTGGCTAGGGAAGACACTGGCAAGCGGCACTGCACAGGACAGCCCCATCTCATACCTAATCTCTCTCCTCCAAAGTTCCGACACGAGGGTTAGCGCTAGAAACAAGCCGCACTGCTGGTGCCGGTGGGGAGTGCAGGCTTTGCTCCACAAGAGCCCCAAATGGATCCCAGGAGCAGGCCTGGCACCTCTGAGCGGGCCACCTTCCCAATGAGCTCTCTGAGGCACGCCTGGCATCTCTGGTGTCTGCCCAACAACCACAGAGACCACACCCACACCACTGCCCTCGGCTACAGTGGAAAGCGCACTCCACATCCACAGGGAACAAAGCAGCAGGGCTCAGACCCGCCTCTTTACCTTCCTCAGATATTGCCTCAGCCAGCTGCCAGGGGGAAGCCGCACTGTGAGAGAACTCTCAAGTACGGCTGCAGTTTCGCAGGGAGGCTGAACTTTTGGCAGGAGGTCTGAACAGCAGTCCTTCTGGTGGTGCAGCCCGTGCCTGATGGTTTCTTTCAACTGCCCCGTTACTCCCCTGGGAAGGACACAACCCTCATGAGGATTGATGGACATGCTTGTACAGAACATGGTTTCATATTACACTGCAAGATTCCAGGGGCTGCATAAAGCAATTACTGGCTGCTCCCTTCTCGGGATTTTGACCTTGCAAATGTTCAGGTCACGTGATTGTGATCTGATAAGTTAAAAAGAAGAAATAGTACCCAAAGAAAACCTGATTCCCTAGACACGGAATGTCCATGCATGTACATGTGTGTGTGCCCTTTCACATGTATGCTACAGAGAAAGGTCAGTGGGCTGCAAGAAGCCCAAAGCTTGACTGAGTTCACGGCTCACAGGAGTGGGGAAGGTTCTCAGCTACAACGACTGCGGACACACTACGGTGAGAATGCAAGGGAAAGCCAAGTCCCAGTGTCTGGAAGTGTCTTGCTGCAAACAAAAAGGAAAGCAGAGTGAGACGGACTGTCCTGACACTAACAGCGGCTGGAGAACTGCAGGCAGGAGAAGACACCCACTCGTTGCACACCTCTGGAGTCGGCCTCCTTGCCAGGGCTGGGGAGAGCCACTCACCTTGAAATTCAAATCAAAAACAGGATTCTAAATTTTGCTCAGATCTAACCTCCCCCAAACTAGCTACTCTTAAATCCACAAGTACTCAAAGAAAAACTACGGATGGAGTCTGCTTCTGACCACGTGCCACCGCCGCCGGGGGAGAGCGGGCCCGCACACTTACCGTCCTCCATGTCCTCCTCCGCGTTGCTGTGCCCATCGCTCAGGGCCACGTTCCCATTGATGACGGGGTTTTGAGTGATTCTTGGCGGATCATCTGTGTCTCCAGCTTTAACAAAAACAAAGAAATCCCATGGGTTTTACCGTCACAGACTGAGTTAAATACACAAGATACTATAATAAAAACTCATTCTAATCCAAGACAATTACTAGATTTATTTATTTATTTATTTAGCGGTACTAGGGATTGAACTCAGGGGCGTTCTACCTCCGAGCTACACCCCCAGTCCTATTTTTTATTCTTTATTTTGAAACCAGATCTCACTAAGTTGTGGGGTGCCTCACTAGTTAGCTGAGGCTGGCCTCGAACTCGGATCCTCCGGTCTCAGCCTCCCTAATGCTGGGATTACAAACATGCGCCACCACGCCCGGCTTACTAGTAGATTTATAAAACACAAACTTTTGTTGATTTCAAAATGCTAGATAGAATTTGAGCGCGGGCCACACTGCATGGTAATCTGCTAGATTTACAATTTTACTTATAAAATTACTGTTTTGTATGCATAGTATTTATGTCTAAAGTTTCTTTCCAACTTATTCTACAATAGCTAATCACCTTAGATTTAAGAACCTGTATGTAGTTGAGGAGGAAAGACATTCTGCAACAGGTTTTATGCTAATTAAAACTTAATCCTACAGACAACTGCTGACAAGTTCACTAAACTTATACAAGTGTACACAGCAGAACAAACATTGAAACCTGTTGTGGACACACGCCAGTCCCTTCCTTATTGCACTATTGTTCTGGATGGAAAGAATCTGGAAAGTACTTAAGACACTGGCTGAATGGGCTTGTCATTCTAAATTCTACCTAAAATTTGGCTTTAAAAATACATAATCAAGCCAGGCATGGGGCGCACGCTTGTAATCCAGTACTTGGGAAACTGAGACCGGAGGATCACAGGTTTCGCTGTCAGCCTCAGCTACTTACTGAGGCTCTCCACAACTTAGTGAGATCCTGTTTCAAAATAAAGAATGAAACAATAAGGCTAGGGGGTATATCTTGGAGGTAGAATGCCCCTGGGTTCAATCCCCAGTACCAAAAAAAATAAAATAAAATAAAACACATAATCATAGCTGGGCATGGTGGTGCACGCTTGTAATCCTAGTACTAGGAAGACTGAGACAGGAAGATCTCAGGTTGGAGGAGAGCCTCAGGAAGTAGTGAGATTCATCAACTTAGCAAAACCCTGTTTCAAAATAAAAATAAAATAGGGCTGGAGATGTAGCTCAGAGGTAGAATGCCTCTGGGTTCAATTCCCAGTATCTATCTATCTTTCTCTCTCTCACACACACATACATACACATACACATACACACACACACACACACACACACACACACACACACACCAAACACATCATCACCTGTGTGTGGTGGTACATGCCTGTAATACTAGTATTTGGGAGGCTGAGACTCATCAACCTAGAGAGACCCTATTTCAAAATAATAGAAGTGGGGGTGTAGCTCAGAGGTAAAATGCCCTTGGGTTCAATTCCTAGCACCACCAAAAAAATAAATAAAAGTAAAAAATCTAAAGCTTGGTTTCAAAACTTTTAAGCCATGATTGGTTACTATGAGTATAACTAATTATAGAATTATAAGCATGATTTTCATTTACCGTCTCTGAGAAAGAATTATGGGAACTTTTAGGTTTTAAAGAAGCTCATATTTGAGCAGGGCATGTTGGCACACACTTGTAATCCCAGTAACTTTATCTCAAGTTCGAGGACAGCCTTAGCAACTAGTGAGACTCTCTTCAACCTAGTGAGACTCTGTTTCGAAAAAAAAAAAAAAAAGTAAACTAGGGCTGGGGGTGTAGTTCGGAGGTAGAATTCCCCTGGGCTGAAGCTCCTATTTCCCATTTAAATTCACGGCAGCCAATACCGTGATCCCACCATGTCCAGAGCGGGTTCTCCCTGGCCCACCAGACACTTCAATAGGAATGAAGACTGGGGGAGTAGGAGGTGTGCTTCTGTAGATAGCTAGCTGGGCGTGCCTGACCTTCGGTTTCAGAGCCTTTCTGCTGCTCAGATGAGCAACCAATGCGCTTCAGCACCACGGACAGCTCCCTTCCCTTCCCGCTCAGGCTCTGAAAACCCCCAGCCACCTACTGCATTATACCGTAAAACCTCCAATAACTCTTGCTTCCCACCCCCCTTAAAAAAAAGTACTTCCAGCCGGGCGTGGTGGCGCACGCTTGTAATCCCAGCATTGGGGAGGCTGAGACCAGAGGATCCGGGTTCGCGGCCAGCCTCAGCTACCTAGTGAGGCACTCCGAAACTTAGTGAGACCCAGTTTCCAAATAAAGAATAAAAAAAACTAGGGCTGGGGGTGTGGCTCGGAGGTAGAAAGCCCCTGAGTTCAATCCCTAGTACCGCAAAAAAAAAAAAAAAAAAAAGTACTTCCTCCTCAAGGTTCCCAAAACTCTCAGAATACCAAGAAACAGGTATTCTCACCCACATTTAGACATGTTTAAGATCAATTCCAATCTTGACAATCTCTTAAGTTGCTCTATTAAATATCAATACAGAGGCCTTCTGCAACTTAGTGAGACCCTGTTTAAAAATAAAAGAATAAAACCAGGCTAGGAGTATAGCTTGGAGGTAGAATGCCCCTGGGTTCCATCCCCAATATCACACACAAAAGAAGTAAAAATAATAAGCCAGGCTTGGTGGTGCACACTGGTAATCCTAGTACATGGGAGACTCAAACAGGAGGATTGCAGGTTCAAACCCAGCCTGGGCAACTTCCCAAGGCTTTCAGCAACCTAGTGAGACCCTGTTTCCAAATAAGAAATTAAAAAAGTCAGGCTGGGGGTGTAGCTTGGAGGTAGAATGCCTCTGGGTTCAATCCCCAGGACTAAAAAAAACAAAATCAATATATACACCTGAATGTGTTAAAATACTGCTTCTTTTTTTTTTTTTTTTTTGCAGTACTGGGAGTTGAACTCAGGGGCATTCTACCTCCGAGCTATACACCCAGCCCTATTTTTTAGTCTTTATTTTGAAACCGAGTCTCACTAAGTTGTGGAGTGTCTCACTAGGTAGCTGAGGCTGGCCGTGAACCCGGATCCTCCGGTCTCAGCCTCCCGAATGCTGGGATTACAAGCGTGCGCCACCACGCCCGGCTTTAAAATACTGTTTCTAAAAACATGCATGCTTTCAAACTGTTCCCCTGACCTCTGTGCCCTCACAGAAATGTTGGGGGAGGGACCACATTCTTTGAGTAAGGAAAGGCAGTTCATTGTATGTAAGGGACAAGGAGGAAGAGACGCTGCTGGTTCTTAAGTAGTTCAAAGGCTCTAAATAAAAAAAATCCATTCCAGAGTGAGGGGTACTTTGGAATATCTTATCCGCATTATCTTCAAACTACATCATATTAAAAGAAAAGTTTTATGGGAGCCAGGTGTGGTGATGCACACCTGTAATCCCAGAATATGTGAAGGCTGAGACAGGCGGATTGCAAGTTCAAGGACAGCCTCAGCCATGAAGCAAAACGCTCAGCCATCTATCAAGATGCTGTTTAGAAAAAAAATGTAAAGGGCTTAGGGTATAACATGGAGGTAGAATGCCCCTGGGATTAAAACCCAGCATCCCCCCCCACACACACATACACACATGAAAACATTTTAAGGGGGGCAAAAGTCTATGAGGGCCTGCTAAATAAGTTATGACACATTTTTTTTTTCTTTTGTGGTACTGGGGATTGAACTCGGGCATTCTACGGCCAAGCTACACCCTCAGCCCTATTTTTCATTCTTTATTTTGAAACAGGGTCTAAGTTGCGGAGTGCCTCACTAGGTAGCTGAGGCTGGCCGCAAACCCAGACCCTCCGGTCTCAGCCTCCCAAATGCTGGGCCCAGCTTACGAGTTTTTTGTTTTGTTTTGTTTTTTTAAGGTTCTTAAAGTACCTCTTTGGTAATTCTAAGATGTTTAAGTTAAAAAAAAATACTAAGCAATAATTATTACATGCAATCAGTTATAACAGGTACAGCTGTGTTGAAACAAATAACGTATTTCACTTTACACAACTCAAAGGTATGTAAGGACCTAATGATGAAAACTGCTTAACAAGAGCCCAGGGTGGGTCTGCAGAAGTAGCTGGGGCTCCTCCAACACATGCGCATACACCAGGTCCGAACACCGAAATCTTGAAGAACTTTACTTGAAAGCACACCTGGTGTTTTCTCAGTTCAATCCTGTCCCATAACTGCTTTAAACCCGTTTCAGTCAGGCATGGTGGTGCCGACAGTAATCCTAGTACTTGGGAGGCTGAAATAGGAGGATCCCAGATTCGAGGACAGCCTCAGCAAATAGTGAGACTCTGATCAACCTAGAGAGACCATATCAAAATAAAAATAAAATAGGGCTGGGGGTATAGCTCAGAGATAGAATGACTCTGGATTCAATTCCCAGTACCACAAAAACAAAACAAAACCCTGTTTCAAAAAATAAATAAAAGCCGGGCGTGGCGCACACCTGTAATCCCAGCATTTGGGAGGCTGAGACCGGAGGATCCGGGTTCGCGGCCAGCCTCAGCTACCTAGTGAGGCACTCCGCAACTTAGTGAGACCCTGTTTCAAAATAAAGAATAAAAAACAGGGCGGGGGGGGGTGTAGATCGAAGATAGAATGCCCTGAGTTTAATCCCCAGTACCTAAATAAATAAGGAGGATTTGTTTTGGTGATTTGTGAATTTGTGATGAGTGCTTTTCCAGCAAAAGTTTTGGTAATTATAGAAACTAAGATGAACTGGGCTGTATGGATGGATCAAAACACGTTACTGGGTGGGGTGGGAAGTTATTAATAAATTCCACCTGGTGTTTCAGCACCAGGACTACAGAAAGCCTGATAGAATGTATCATAAACCAGGACGGCTTCTCTGCCCCTGCTGGCACCTACAAGGCAAGTCAAAAGGAGTTCTACAGAAGCCTCCCTCCTGAGCGACAGCTCATCCTGTACATCCAAATCAACGCATCCCTGTTGGTTACACCAACTGGCCCTTCTCCACCGTCCAGGCATGGAGACGGGGGCAAAGCTTGGGCCACTGGTCGGTTCACAGCGTGCTCCAGTTGCCTGCAAACTGCCAAGGCAACTCAAGTCCGTCTCCGAAGGGTCTTTAAAGGTTCCTCATTCATGAGTTAGCTCTGCAGGAAGACTAAAGATTCAAGACACAGAAAATCCCTGGACCAGAAATAACCATTTGTACCAAGCTTCTAGAAGTAGACTATGTGATAAGACTGTCCTCACTGATTGTCCAAGACGTGTGTGAACAACTGGCATGCACGCCCTTATCTCTGCAGGAGAGTGATTTTGCTCCAAGTTTTATCTCTCATTTAGTTGGAATTTTGCAAGACATTTTTTTTCCTCCCAGTACTGGGGGTGGAACCCAGGGGCATTCTACCTCTGAGCTATCCCCCCAGTCCTATTTTTTATTCTTTATTTTGAAACAGGGTCTCACTAAGTTGCGGAGGGCCTCACTAAATAGCTGAGGCTGGCTGCGAATATGGATCCTCTGGTCTTAGCCTCCCAACTACTGGGATGTTAAGCCTGCGCCACCACGCCCGGCTCCTGCAAGACATATTAACACTGATTTGGCCAAACATGAACTACGACACTCATTTTTGACACAATTATCTAATTCATTAGAAAGAGTAGAACCATGTTCAGCAAAGACTACTGATTTAAAATGGGTTTTAAAAATCCCTGGGGCGTGGGGCAACTCAGTGGTAGAGCACTTCTCTACATGCTTGAGGCTCTGGGTTTTACCCTCAGCACCATGAAAATAAAGTCCTGATACACTAAATGTCTACAGGAGAATAAAGCAATTACCGTTCCAAAGTACGTATCACACTCAGACATACAACAAAAGATAGTTTTCCTTATTCTAAGTATCAGAGATATAATGTGTATTAAAAGGCACAAAATACCTATTTTTAGAGACATCACAGGCTCCCGTGGCTAGTTATAAAATCTCTATTTCTTCCTCTTTTGCTGAGGATGCCGATGCTTATGTTCCGACTTCTCCCACTGACTTCCATTTGTGATGTCATAACACAGAACTACTATTCTACCAAAGAACCTGGCCAATTGCTATGGAAATTAGGCAGTACTAATTAGCACCTGAATCTAACCCCTAGATAAGATCAGAGACCTTAGAAAATGTAGAATTTGTAGCTTGCTGGCATTGACATTTATCAAATTTCCCCCAGAAGGCCAGAGTGGGGGCACACCGTGCGCGGCATGGAAACCTCGCAGCCGCGAAGCACCCGTGTAGTGCCACCAGGTGGTGCCTTGGCTGAAGAGCCAAACGCTGCCTCAGACTCCCCGTCCCAGCTGGTGACAAGCACCTACCAATGACACACACAGATGCAGCTCATAGGGCCGGCTCACCCTGGATGGTCACAGGGAACCATGGAGCACATCCCCTGCCCCACGCTAGGACTTTACCTCAATTCCAAGTCAAAGCCACTCCCGGCTGTTTTCTGCCGGGTCCCTCCTCCTCCTCTCAGCTCCCCATCCCCAAAGTAATTGTTTTGCAACTGGAAATTGAACCCAAGGGCATTCTACCTCCAATCTATACCACCAGTCCTATCTTATTTTTTAGTATGAAACAGGGTCTCGCCAAGTTGCCGAGGGTCTTGCTATGTTGCTGAGTTGACCTCAACTTATGATCCTCCCATCTCAGCCTCCCAAGTACTGAAACAGGCATGTGCCACCACACCCAGCTCCCTGAACTCATTTAAGAATATTACTTAATATAAGCCCATACCTATACTCCCAGTACTTGGGAGGCTGAGACAGGAAGATCACAGGTTCAAGGCTAGCCTCAGCAACTGAGTGAGTCTTTCAAAATAAAAAATAAAGGGCTGGATATGTAGCTTGGAGGTAGAGTGTCTCTGGGTTCAATTCCCAGTACAAAACAAAGGAATATTACTTAACATAGAGGTTATCAAAACTAGTAAGAAAACCTTAAATCAGGTGTGATGGCCAATGCTTGTAATCCCAGTTCTTAGAGGAGGCTGAGAAAGGAGGATCATGGGTTCGTGGCCAGCCTCAGCTACTTAGTGAGGCCCTCCACAACTTAGAGAGATCCTGTTTCAAAATAAAGAATAAAAAATAGGGCTGGGGGTATAGCTCGGAGGTAGAATGCTCCTGAATTCAATCCCCAGTACTGGGGGGAAAAAAAAAAGAAAATCTGTATCTTTCTGCATATAAATTATAAACTAATACGATTTCTTGATTGTCAATCCCAAAAGAATAACTCAGAAATGTCAGCATTGGTTCTGAAACCCTTAGTCACCTTCTGGCCCAAGCCTGTGGTTCCCAGCCATGTCGGCGCTCTGAAGCAGGGTCTGTACGTGGGGGGAGGGGGGTTCTCTCTCCCAGAGTGACTGCATAGAATCTCCAGGAACGGAGCCTGCACCTCAGCATTCTTTTTCAAGTAAATATCCTACAGACTTCTTGTCTTAGGACCAGAAACACATTCCAACCACCTCATCATATTTAGCGAAGTACAGCAATGGCGCCCAGGGACAGAAAGGATGCTAGTGGGAAAACGGGTAAGCAGTGACTGTGGTCCAGTCCTCGGCAGGGACAGAGGGACCCTGGGGATGTCAACTGTTCACAATGGGGGAGGACTCAGTCGAAGGCAGATGGGAAAATCTCCCTGCTAACCTTGCAACTTTTCTGTACATCTAAAATGATTCCAAAATTAAAACTTTATTTTAAAACAGCAACATGGAGCCGGGCATGGTGGCACACACTTGTAACCCCAGTACTTGAGAGGCTGAGACAGGACGATTGCAGGTTCGAAGCCAGCCTCAGCTACTTAGTGAGGCCCTCCGCGACTTAGTGAGACCCCATTTCAAAATAATAGGACTGAGGCTGGAGCTTGTAGGTAGAATGCCCCTGGATTCAATCCCCAGTTCCTCAAAAAAACAAACAAACAGAAAAACACAACAAAAAGCAGCAACATGGTGAGTCCTCAAGCCCTTAAGAAGCGAGTAAAATAACTGACTTAAAAATTTCAGCCTCACGCACTCACACAGAATGTGCCTTAACTTCTTGTGCAATAAAATTAGAAAAACCACTTGGGAGCTCGTGAAGTTTCCCACACGGACACCAGGGGGCGGTGCACCAGGACCGGACACAGCATCCAAGGGGAGCGTCCGCATCTGTGTGGGAACAGCCAAAGACATCTGACAAGCGAGAAGGATTTAAGTATCTCCGCAGCAACTGAACCCACTGTGCTTGACCACTGCGCTGCCCCCTCTCCTTTTCATTTTTGAGACCAGGCCTTACTAAGTTACCCAGGCTGGCCTCTAACCTGGGATCCTCCTGCCTCCAACCTCCCAGTCACTGGGATCACAGGCCTGAGCCGCTGCATCCAGCCTCGTGTGATTTGTTAAAATGCATTCTCCCAGCCGGGCGTGGTGGCGCACGCTTGTAATCCCAGCATTTGGGAGGCTGAGACCGGAGGATCCGGGTTCGCGGCCAGCCTCAGCTACCTAGTGAGGCACTCTGCAACTTAGTGAGACTCGGTTTCAAAATAAAGAATAAAAAATAGGGCTGGGGGTGTAGCTCGGAGGTAGAATGCCCCTGAGTTCAATCCCCAGTACC